>JAPYZI010002283.1:0-44997 GCA_030523105.1 Ophioninae sp. A BG-2022a | reverse complement strand
ATGGCGTTGGATTCGTATCGATATCTCTTATAGTTTTCCCGGAAAGTCCACTTGAAAAATCGCAAAAAAAGAGGCAAAGGGGTATGTATGGAAAAATTTTCAAAAATCGATGACCCAACTTTGAAATTCTGCTAAAAATCGAAAAATCATCGGACATTAATGATTAAAAAAGCATTTGGAAGCTAAAATCATAACGAAGAGATTGAGCGCAAAGCGGAGCGCCAAATCCCAAAGGGAAAGAAGTTATCCATGATTTAGTGAAAAAACTTTTTTCCCTCAAAAATTCAAAAAAATTTTGGATTTTTAATATTTTTTTTATTGGTCCATTTCGATGTAACTTTGTCCCCTGAGTACGAATCCACCATTAATTTTGTCCAAAACCCAAAATTTCCGTGAAAAAATTGTAAAAAACTTCTAAAATCACGGTTTTTTTTGTCGTGTGCAGTGCTTTCGACGAAAATTCGTTGATATTCGTAAGCATCTGAAAATGTTCGATTAAATAGACCCTTTTAATACTTTTAAAACAGAAAAAAATGTTCGACTACTCCGGCCACTTTTTCGGGATCTCAACAATCACGAAATCTGAAGGTCGTAGAGTGAGTTTCTTATATACTATAGAGATTCAATGGGTGTGTTTGGACAAGGTTTTTCCTTAACTTAAATGGCGTAAGATTCATATTGATATCTCATATAGTTTTCCCGAAAAGTATATATACTACTTATATCTATGTGAGTATCGGTTGACACACGTACATATGCGTGTGTGTTTTCGTTGCGACGAAACTACGCGCGTCTTTTCTCCACGCTGCGCTCGTAACGAATCGACGCGTACATAACCACACACGCGGGCACGCTCAGCGCTCGGCAATTGTCCTGCCACGATTCTTCGCCCGAACAGTCGAGAGTTCGCGGCCGAATTCGCGTGCAGGGCGCGCCTTCCGTCGGTAGTTACTCGCAGCGCAAAATCCCGAAATTGTCATTACCGACGTAACGAGGTGCCGCGTCAAAAGTTTCCAACGTGTTCGTCATTCCCTCAAACATGCGCGTTCTTAAAGGTAATACAAAACGAAAATGGGTAGCTGAAGAATTAGAAAATTAATCACGCTTGACGTAAGGGTGGGAGAAATAGGGATTAAAAACGCGTATTATCTTGACCTTCCGTAATCACACTGAAAACAATGGAGCCATCAATCAACTTTTGATCCGAACATTTCGCCTCCGGTTTTGGGAAGGATAATACAAACTCAGAACGGTGTACGTTGTACGTCGTGCAATAAAAAAATAACAAAAGATGAACGCGCAGGGAAAAACGAAACAAATAAATAGACCTCAATATGGCGGATTTAAAAGACGATTTCAATTCGTTATTCGATCGTTTATTTCTGGATTTTGAAAACTGAGAGACAATGCTTTATCTAATACAATTTTCACTTCAATAACACCGATACATGTACATACAATTATATGTAATTACAATTGAAAAGTCACATTTGTGCCGTCTCATTTTTCACATTTTTCCAGCGCATTTGGAGATATTTTTTGCTTTTCTTAATTGACGAAAAAAAAACGTATATTCACGATTCTCTGTCTTGTTCCATTGCAGATCGACAAATACACCGGCCAACGGAGTCACGGCGAGCTGAAAGCTTACGTGGAAAAAATGCTTCGTGCCAGCGACGATAAAGTGACAGAGAAGCACGAAGACCCGGAAGAGAACGTCCAATCCGTGCTCACACTAACCGGTGAAAATTTCCAGTACGGTATCGAAAAGGGCGTAACGTTTATCGAATTCTTCGCGCCCTGGTGTGGTCATTGCAAACGTTTAGCGCCCACGTGGGAAGAGTTGGGAAAGAAATTCACCGGAAACGAGAACGTTCACATCGTAAAAGTCGATTGCACACTTGGGACGAGCAAAGCACTTTGCGACGAGCAAGAGGTCGATGGCTTCCCGACCCTTTTCCTCTATCGCGACGGCCAAAAGATCGCAGAGTACAACGGCGCACGTACCCTCGACGATCTTTACGAATTTGTCAATAATCACCTCAAGTCCCGCGATGAACTGTGATTTTTTAATACGATTTTTTAATTTTATTTACATATAGGTATTGCTAGAAGAGGACGGAAAACAATGTAGCTCATAAGGGTGTCAAATAATATTGTTTATTATTTTTCATCCATCTTCTATCGTGACTCGATATTTCCGAATCACTGGGATTTAAAAATGAAAATGTGACGGCACGCAATAAACATCGTGCGTATGCCTCGAATAAATGTTGAACGTACAATCAATTTGCCGATTTTGCTTTGTATTGAAAAGTTTAATGGGGCGAAAAATGATTATTGTAATCGTAAATTTTCATAAATATAACGCTTTGAACAGTGACGTCATGACGCCACTTTTCATAATCGAGAATTAAATAAACATTTCTGTTACACAATGTAATACACTTTGATACCCGAGCGAAGAATTTCTCAAGCTTTTTGGGAAGTTCTCAAAATAATAACGGCAAAAAGTGGAACTTCGATAGAAAATCATTCGGTTCGATTTTTCAAAAAGCGGCTCCGTTGATACTTTGGTATTGAAGTTGTATAAAAAAGTAATTTTTTTTCTTGTTTTAGATAATAACTTAAACAAACCCAAACACCGCTATGATTGTGGATTCTTGGAAAAATATTGAATTGATTTTTTAACGATGACAATCTTTCTTTTACTTAGATATACTTGAGTACAGTTCAAAATTGGCAGATTTTAAGTGTTTTTTCAAATGCACACGAAAGTTCATTGCTGTTCCGGGCCGTCACAGAATTCAAATTCATCAACGTGATGCGGGGTGTCATTAGAGGCGTCTTTTCCACTTATCCATCTTCCACACAAGCATGGAGTTCTCGTGATCGATTTGACAATGAAACATTGCCAAAATGTATTTTTTTGCGGGTTCAAACGCGTGTCATAATCGTACTTCAATTCCAGACGCATTTTTAGCTGTAGCGTTCTCTATTTTAGGGCGAGACGACGCCCAATGTCGCTCCGAGTACTATCCACCTTTTTTCTCTTCCCGCTGACAATATTTATTGCGTAAAGACATTCGATGAAATCATAGCTCTTGGATAAATGTAATGAGAATCCATACGGTACACTATCTCTCCTTTCACAAATTTTTAATAATAAGCTAGAGCTCTAGAGGAATCCGTGTAATCATTGAATTTTTCACATTAAAGAGGAACAGGATGATGAAAGTGTGATACTGTGGAAATTTGCATTGTTGGAATGCTATGGTAGTTAATTTCTCATTTACAAAACGTTTCTACATATTCTCGTTCGGAATTGTCGTCTTTAATTTGCACTTTTAATAATAATGGTAAAGATACATAAATAAAAAAATGACAAAATATGTATATTTGAATATATATCGTCACACATGATCGATGCAAACTTCAATGCTTGCGAAGCGTGTTTAAACCTTTATTTTAGCGTAATTTCCCGTTGATGTTTTTCCAGCCAGAAAAAGAGTGACAGTTTCTTTTAATGTTGTGATAAAATCAAGGAAGTCTCAAATTCCCTTACTTATTAACCTCCAAGCAACGATCCTTTTCAATAGACAAACGTAAAAAGATGAAAGCTCCTGTGACATTCTTTTGACAAGTTGTTCGACTCTGTGCCCCAAATTATAGGAATTTCGATAAATGCGAAAGTGTAAGGAAAAATAACGATCGACTTACAGATTATCAGTACTGTTTTTTTTACAAGCATTCATTGAGGCGTCGGGTACTATTTGGCGCGTGTTCCAAATAGTACCCGAGTTTTCGAATAATCTGAGCTCCAAAAAAATACTGATCTAGAATCCATCTTTACGATATTTTCAAAAATATTTGTTCACTGAATCCACCTGTCCAGAAACCGGTGTGAAAAACCGCACATCACTACGTTCGAACGCTTGGTCCGCCTGCGCAAGTGTTGACAAAAAAGCGTGATATTGACTTTCCAAATTCTCATAGTTGGTTCGCACTCAAAGTGGAAAAAAGCCAAAAACGGATTAAGAATGAAAATTCGTAACGTCACCGCGACTAATATAACATTTCTGTGGATATACCGAATAATAATAAAGCAGAAGGAAAAAGGGCAGAAAACGGATGAAATAGCGCAACTGTACAGTTTGCGCCGCGCATCGGAGAGTGGGGCAAAACGGCTTATGGGGGGCAAGACGGGACAGAAGCCACGGTGGCTGGGAGGCTAAACCCACGTACTGACAGCCTACAGTGCCGTTTCTCACACAATTGTTTTTGTTTTTTTTTTTCTGTCTCTCCTTGTGTCATCGCGAAGTGAAATTGTCCGAAGTTATTTCGTGTCGAGATTATACCTCGTCCCGATGGCACTTCTGAGATAGGCTATCTGCATTTTTTTCCATCACGGGGTCGAATCGTGAGTACACGCGCAGAGAATTATGCGACAGGCTTTTTAAAAAAAAAGACGATCCCGAAAAGAACGAGCGAGGGGCAAGATGGCCCCCTGCCCGAGGTTATGTCAACCAGCCTTCGCGTTTCAACGAAGTTTGTCGCAATCGTACTCTAGGAATTTCGCTTCTTTTTCACACGATAAAGCCTCACTTGTGCTGCATAGAAAACTGATCGAGGAGTGCCGACAATTGACACAAAATTGTGTACACTTGCCAAGCTGCGTACGAAAGCTTGTTCAAAAAGAAAAATTCCTTCGTTTGTTTGTCGCTTGCAAAATTGAAGTTATTATGCCGTAACTTCATTGTCGCGCTTAGCAAGCTGTCGTCGCGAGCCGAAAGTTTCGATCATCGGAGCTCTTTGTTTACAGCTCGGTTGTAACCAAGCGCTATTGAGACGCGATGTTCAGTGCGTTTTTTCTCCGAAATTTTCGTGCGAGCGTCCGACCCGTGAGGTGGCGCCACCTTCCCGAAAATTCCACAAGCCCGCTCTAATACGAATCCCTTCAACTGGTGTCCCTGGACTGATTGACAACAGTGTCACGTTTTCATGACGAATTGATAAACCAGATAAGAAAGATAATATTTCTTCATGAATTTTTTAAATTCTACTATAAATTTACCAGTGTTTTTTACCTTAATTAAAAATATGCTATAATATATACATTAGAGCGGACTTAAGTCAATATTACTTGAAACAAAAGAATAGCTGAATTACAATAAGTGACAAAGTGAACGTCTATTTATCTTTTTTAGAAGTTTTCCTTTCCCCGGTGGAACTGAAATTTCCGGTTCGATTCAGCAGAAACAAAAGAAATGAAATTCGTTCTTCGTTTGCATTAATGTCGCTGTAACCAAGTGTAGTGATTCTTGATTTAATTTTTGTTTCGCAATATAAGTTCACTATAAATATTGCGGGAACAGACATAGAAAATCTTCGCTGCAAATAAATTGAGGATTCGAAGGTCCCAAAACATGCAATAAAAACATTTCTTCCATCCAATTGTGAAAAGCTAATATCGTAACATCCAACCGTTTGCAGATACGATGGTCCGTATGTACGTGCGAAAAACAACTCGTGGCTGTTGGGACGAGCGGCAAATGGTGGCGGCGATGAACGCGATACTGGCCCGTAAGATGGGGTATTCGAAGTCCTCCAAGATCTTCGGTATACCAAGATCGACGCTCCGTCGTATAATGAAAAGGCTAGAGGCCAACGGAGAGGTGAACATAAGAGTGCCGTTGGGTACGAACGCGTCGGTATTCACAAAGGACGAGGAGCAGTATCTCGTGTCGCATCTGAACTCAATGAGCAGTCGTTTGTTCACGGTGACGATACCGATAAAGCGCAAGCTGGCGTATCAGCTCGCAACGAAAAACCGTAAAACCCACAAATGGAAGGACAACGTGGCGGGTCGCGAATGGCTCCGGGAATTCGTCAAGAGGCACAAATTGAATTGTCACTCGATCGGCAGGCCAGCCGCAAAAACGAAACTGGCGTGTTTCAACAAGGAGGCGGTTATGAAATTTTATGAAGTATTAGGTGAGCTCTATCTAAAGTACAATTTCACGGCCGATCGAATATACAATTGCGACGAGACCTCGATAAGCTGCGACGCGAAATCCCAGGGTGGCGTCATAACGATATCGGAAACGGGCACCAAGTCGACATCCAGCAGCAACAGCAGTTCCAGCAGCGGTCACACGATCACCGTGGAAGTTTGCATGAGCGCGACCGGGGTTTTCATGCCTCTCCTCTTTTGTTTCCCACGGAAAAGTCTCGAACCTCAATTCACGAGTAATCTCATTCTACCATGTTACACTCAGTGCAACGAGACCGGTTGGATGAGCAGCGACATATTCGGTTGGTGGCTCCAACATTTCGTCAAATTTTCACGGGCTAGCAAAGAGAATCCGGTGCTTCTTTTGATGGACGGCGATACGAGTCACACGACGAGCCTCGAACTTCTGGAGATAGCGGAAAACAACGGGATCGTAATGCTCTGCTTGCCTGAATATTGCACCCATAAGATTGGACCTCTCGAAGTCGAATTCTTCGGTACCCTCAGCAAACATTACGTCGCTGCCACGAAGGAATGGTCCGCTTCGAACGGTGGACAGTCGCCTGGTATCTGCGAGATTCCTATGCTCTTCGAGCAAGCTTTCATACAGTCTGCCACACTCGCGACCGCCGTCATCGCTTTCAGGAAAACCGGTATATGGCCCTTCAAACCTAATACTTTCGGTGATCACGACTTTACCGGAATCGGCACGTCGCTACTGCCCCATCAAATCTCCGTTGCGAATTCTCAACCCCAGAGTAATCAGGGCTTGAATAACAACAATAACAACAACACCAACAACAACAATACCCAGCTCGTTTCGCAGCAGACACCGAGCGACACGAAAGATTTTCTTGATTCGATGACACCACCAGCATCTTCCTGGAAAGCAACGAATAATTGCCTAGGTTCGTATGGCTTGAACTCTTGTTATGAAATAAACAATTCTTGTATTCCAAGTATTCGTGTCAACTTTTACTTAAGCGGCATCGCTAAAATCTGGAGCTTCGTTTTACTTTCCAACATTAATTTGTTCTTCGTATTTCGCAGCTTCCGCGAACGAGATGAAGGTCACCGTGCCTTCGAGTTGCGTGGAGGTAACAACTGGACCACAGATGCATCCACCGCGAAAACGAATGTATCCTGAACCTCCACAGTTACCGTTGCAAAATTACCAATCTAATTATCAAGAATCATCGTTGCCGGGTCCATCTTGGAAGCCATCGCCGGTCAATCGTACGTATCGTTTATTGCCGCGTCAAAAAAAGCGTTTTCGTCTTTTCATAATTGACGAAATGGAATATATGCTTGATTCGTGTTCACAGCTGTGAACGAGATGAGGCTGTCAGCGTCATCGGCTTACGTCGAGGCGGTATTGGGTGGACCGCAGAATCATCCAACGAGAAATATGGAGCAGCCCGACACACCGGGATGTTCCGGTGATCCCGCTATGTACAGTATTATACCGCATATGTTCTTGTGAAAATCTTCGAATCGGGCTCTGCGCCGATCGAGGGTTAAAATCTCCAATGATAAATTCCTCTCCATCTACAACAACGCCGCAATAACATTCTCTTTTTTACACGCGTATTTTTTTTTATTCGTTGTTCCATCCTGATGTTTGCATCATCGAAACGAATCGGAATTTCATTTCTCCCCGTAAATCCTCATCGGAGATCTCGATTTTAAATCCGCCAAAAAAATTCGGGAAAACGATATAAATGAGGAAACAAACGAATCGTGTTGTCGATTTGATTGTGCAATCCTTCTAAGCTGTAATGTTTAACCAAAAGCCAGTAATTATTATTGTTACGTAAGTCGATCATTTATTGCACATTAATCACAATTTTTTTCGTATTTGCTGTTGAAAATATTTGAATTCCACAAATTGTTCGTGCTTCTTTTTATTAAAATTATGTAAAATGAAGTAAAGTAAGCTTAACGATGCTTTCGTTTCACGCGCTCGCTAAATTCGTTCTTGCAAGTCAGCTGGAAACTTGGATTACAATTGGTAATTGTAATCAAAGCTTAATATTCAGAATACTTTTCGTTTTTTCAATACCGTGGTTGAGAAATGAGAAAATCTTGGGGGCGGGGAGGTGTCAAATTGCATATTAATTTAAGGCGAAGCCGAAGCTTCTCTTAGAATATTAAAAGCAAGGACTGTACAAAATTTTAGCTCGATCGAATAGGAGGGGAAGAGGCTTATCGAAACCGTACGAAAAAACAAATAAAAAAAATTCAATACCCCGAAAACTATTGCGTCTCGCCAAAAATTTCTTTTAGTGGTTGGCCCAAAATATTAAAAGGAAGATCTGTAAAAAAAATTCAGCTTGATTTGACGGAGCGGGGGTTAAAAGCTGATCCAAAAAAATAACGATTGATCATTTTTCTCAGATTGTTCAGATGACCAGATAGATCGTGGAAAGATAGGCAGTACTATATTTTCTCTTTGTCTTTCTTTCCTGTTTCATCATCTTTGGTCTCTTAGCCAAATGCCTCGTCATCATTATTTTCTATTTCTCCCATTTTTCACTTTTCAATATGATCTTCCGATGTCAAATGAGCACTTCCGGTTTATTTACTTTTACGTTTACGTACGTTTTACTTACCGTGTAATTTTCTTTTTTTCGCAATAGAAGATTCGACGATATTTGTTGCGGACGAAAGAAGGCGAACGAGATTATTACTGATGTCATCTGTCTACGACGAATCGAAGTTTTTTTACTGGCCATGTTTCCTGTAACGGCATCTCTTCGAGTTTTAATTTATATAGGTTATAACTTTTTATTCTCGTCGACTGTTTTTCTCGAAGTCTGCGCATCCGTACTTCCGTCGTTCTTTTTTTTTGTACCGAAAAAAAACGGTACAAAAAAACGAACGGTTCGTAACGACGTTTTTTTTTGTCTAGCTAATTTCTGTTTAGCTTTTTCTTTGTTTTCTTTTTTATTGATTGGACGTTCCATATACATCGTTTGAATGAGACATTTATACATTTATTTAATTTACAGCAAAAAACATGTACAACTATATAACTTATATGCGATAGGTACCGATAATTTAACACGAATTTAAATAGCTAAACGACGCAACGCGGAAATTGATACTTCTCTGCGGTGATTTTCATCATCCCGTCTTGCACGCGAAACGGACTCGTCCCTATCTCGCGGTTTTTCGTATTCGGTATTTTTTAAATTTCTTTTTATTTATCGTAGCTTCGATTTTCGATTTATCGTAGCTTCGATTATCGACCACGTTGAAAGCATTTTGTTCTTTCCTCCGGTCAATAAACACGTCAAAATATCGCGGAGTTTTTTCTTTCCTCTTCTTCGTCTTTGTCTTTTTTTTTAATTTTTTTTATAAAGTATCACAGTTCGGATTTCGTAATGATAAGACTATAAAACTCCGTTCGTCGTGAAATGAGATACTGTAAGCGAGCGAATATTACGGCGTAAAAACGCAAGGAAAATTTCTACCGCGGACAGTTTGGATCGCTGAAGACTGACGAACTCCTTGAAATTTTTAAGACCTCACGTACCTTTTGATCGTCCGAAAAAGACTTTTTTTTTGGAATTGTTGCTTTTTTAAAATTATTTATAACAGCATACGAGACAAAAATTGGATGGTTTATTTCGCAGAGCTGGAGGTTCGGAAATCAATTTTTTCCTTCCCAAAAAATACAAAGACTTGACACCGTGAGAGAAAAAAAAATGGTTTCTTAAGCCCTGGAATTTCATAGAATAAAAACAATGTCTTTCTTTTGTAATCTACATGTTTTTATTGGGAAACACGTACGATTTTCACGATCGATTAACAATAGAGGATTTATAAACCAATTGAGTTTCTTTAGTCGTAAATGCAAATTTTTCTTAAAAATCGCATCAAATTTGAAAAAAATTAATATTTCGTTATGATCGTGTTTACTTCACTAGCAAAAGTAACCTAAATTACGAAAAATAATTCTAGGGACTTAAAATAAAGTTCTAGGGACTTATTGGGAAAACAGTGTTTTTTTTCAACCAGTAACCGAGCTCTCATTTTGTATATTTTTGTATATTTTTGTATAAAGCAATAAAGATGAGACTTTGAGGTTTAATTTTCCATATCTGTCGAAACTCGATACAATTTTTTATTGAAACAAAAAATTGTATCGGGTTTCGACAGATATGGAAAATGAAACCTCAAAGTCTTATTTTTATTGCTTTATTAATATTTTCAAAATGAAAATCCACAAAAAAAAAATCTTTTTTGTTCGACAATTAAAAAATACGTAAAGTCTTGATTCCCATTAAAAATAGGGGTGTGAAGAAAAATGAAGAAAGAAGTGATACGAACGATTCAAATTTCGATACGATTGAGGACGAAGTTTTTTGAATTATCGATGTCCGATCGGTGTGTGGAAAAAAATGGCTGGAAAATCATTGGCTTTTGGCCAATGCTTGTCGATTGAATTTGAATCGTAATTACAGTCTGAAAAATTGTCAATATTCGAGTCAATACAAATCCGACTGGTAAACCGCGAATTCCACTTCATCGTGGAATACCAAATGTCATTTTCTTTAATCGCAAAGAACAATGAAGATTCGCGAGATATGCAGCTAGAATGCGTTCATCGAGAGTTTTTCGAAATGAACCGAAGATCCGTTCTGGATGAAACTTGACGCTTTCGAAGAGCCGTTTTCCTTCAACGATCCTATTGCACTTGAAAGAATGTGGCAGCGCTCAATCGCGCCTTCGTGCCTCGATCATTATCGAGATCGGAATTTTTTCTGATGGGGAGTCGCGTTCGCGTTCCATCACCTCTTGAAATCTGAAAGATCGGAAAAGCTTGATAATTACGCGAGTATTATGGCGTCCTTCCATAATCAATGGACAACATGTTTTGCAAAATTTTTCTCCGCTATATAAACTCCGTTATCTTGAATTTACAAAATCAGATTTTTAGATTTTAGGTATGAAATCTAAAATCTGATTTCGTAAATTCAAGATGGCAGACCCAATATAGCGGAAAAAAATTTTATTGAAACTTGAATCCGATCTATGGCGTTCGATCTCGAAAATTACTTAATTCCATTGAAAACGATCAATTTTACAAACTGTCATCCGTTATAGTGGATTGCCAATTTTGAATTTGGAAAATCTCGTTTTAGATATGAATCCAGCGGTCTCGAAGGCAATAGAAGATTTTTTAGTTTCGTCAAAAACCATCAAATTTTCATCCGCCATATTGAATTTTGAAAATTTGCTCGTCAATTTAATTTCCGAGATCCAAAAAAATCACGATTTAACAAATATCGTTTAAATTGGTGCAATGAAACCATGTTTGTTTTTTAATGAAAAAATAGTAACGCTACTTTTTTTTTCTATCCACACGTGAGTCACTAAAAATCAAGTTTTTTGGTTAATAAAAAAGAGGAGTCTATTTCCGATATACGAAAAACAAAAACAAAACCAAAGAAACGTAATCGATCGTCAACGTACCCGCCACGAAAGTTCGGGGCAACGTCCGCATTCTGATGTTCCATTTGATACATGTCTCCGAGTAATCGTGCTATCGGTATTTCCCCGATGGTTTCACGAAAAAACAACAATTCCACGGTCGTTGGTTTTACGGCCTGAAGGCTGGGTAGGAGAAGTAAAAATCTGCCAAAACGAGCCGGTTGCCGGGGATAACGGGATCGTATGTAATCACCGAGCATACATTGTGCTTGATCCTGAAGCATTTCAACTGGTTTTGGATCCGAGAGCCCTCTAGTTTCTGCAGGAGAATGAAAATTGTTATTTCCTCGCTGTAGGACGAATCGGCACTTTCTAAATTATCGTTGGATCGTCGAAGCTGGTCTGATAAAAAAAAAGAACTGATTTCGTTCAATATCATTATTTTCGCGATCAAATAAACGACCTAATTCACAATCGAGTAGTCCAAAAAAAAATAGACCATCGTTCGTATTAATATTGAAGTACAAATTTGGAAATCTCTTCAAAAGTAATACCATTTTTTTACCATTACAATAATAATAAATTACCGGAATTAATTTCATTTCCATTTTCAACGATATTTTCTACGTTCAGGAGTAATTTACGAAAGTATTATATCCGAAGCACTGTATTTTTGAAACGTGCAGAAGAAATTGCTACTTTTCATACGTACTACGAAATTCCGAGGAAAAATAATTGACGTTTTATAAAACAATTGTTTACGTTTGAATGATATAAAAATGAAACGAATCAATTTTAGTTAATTGGTAAATGGACTTGAATCGATGAATGTGTCAGGTACTTGGCGTTCGATTACCTGGTGTGAAGAGAACGACAGCTTTCATCGATCCGCATTCTCCACTATCCGGAGACAATTGCCGGAACCTGCTCATTATTTCCTGCCAATTAAAAGGCCTTAAACATCTCCGGAAAAAAAACCGAGCCAACCTCTATATTTGTAGAAACGATTCCATCGTTCGTAATACACGAATGGGAACGTTAGAGTTTACCTGGATGGTGACGATCTCATCTCGATAAGTCTGATCAGGAGGGAGTCTCCTGCGAACCTGTTCGTCCTCGAACAGCTCGGATATGTCTCTGGATATGGACCATTGGGCGAGATGAAGGAGAAAAAGTTGGGTCCAGGTACGTTGGAGGAGTAAAAGTTGATCGTCCTTGGAGAGCGTTTGAAAAGGTACCAAACATCGTACCCATCTTACAGCCATAAAGAGAAGCCTCGCGGTGGTCTCTTGAAGAACTTCCCACGTTGGAATGGTGTTCGAAAGATTTCCGGTTGGACTATGGCTTCCTTCGGTTTCCGGATGTTCCAAAGAGCCCTCCGCGTCCGGTTGAGATTTCCAAACGAACTCCTGATTTAAGCGATTCATTGGATATTTCAGGGATCGATGAATGTTTGGGTTTTGACTAGTCGATGGTTTTAGGTGGCAGTGATACCTGATACTTTTCGGCTGACATGAGTATCTGTAGTAGGGGCGGTTGTTGGCCGAAGGCGAAAGCTGCCGGGTGATAGAGACTCGCGTTGGGCGGAGGAAATTGTAGGGCGAGAGGGGTCGGTGGCGTTGGTTCCTCCGGCGGCTTTTGCATTCGCGAAACCGGCTGGGGATAGGGCGATGGCCTCTGCGCGTATCGCATTCGTCTACGACACATTCGAATCCACCAAATTAATACTTAAGCTTCTTTCAGAGGATTGTCATTCTGTTTGGGTCGAGGCGTTCGTTTATTATTCGCTGATTATGATCGAACCGAGAAATTAGGATTATTTTGAAAATAATCCTAACTTTCGAATCGTCGCGATACCCAAACGCTGAAATTTTCTTTTGGCACGATAAAGAAACGTCTACCGTTAAAATCAACAATAATAATCAGCAATATCCGTCAATTAACTCATCATTCGCAAAAGCTTAAAAATCCATATCGCTCGATCTCCGTACAAATCGTGTCTTCCGATAACGCTTACCTATGATGAGACAAAAGGCCCGCTGAATTAATGTCGATAATCGGTGAATCATGGGAATAGTTAGGTAGCCCGGCAGGTGGTGACAATTGACCAACGAACGTTCTGTGATGAGACAACGATTTCGTGTTCAAGTCGACCCGCGAAACATCGTGATGTACAGGCTGATGAAGCTTCTCCGACATGCCGGGATGGGACTTCGGTTTTCTGGGGCCCCGTTCGTGTTGTACTGCTAAACATTAATCATAATCCACGTAGCTTCGTTATTTCTCGGTTCAAAGCATTCGCACCTTGAAGACCGAAAGTTCTTACGATCTTCAGCGTTGCTACGTTTCTTTTTTCGGAATGAAGAAATCGATCGTACGAGACAAAACGTTTTTGGTTGCGCGTCAATGAGCGGAACGGTGGTACGGATTAATCGAGAATTGAACGAGGTTGGACAATAGTGATCGGACTGTTGGACCGGAAGAGCTACACTTATGGACGTATCTCTCTACACGTAGACATAATTGGTGACCCTCAACTACCACGTGGAAGAATGTTCCATCGGGGAGGGGATTTTCCTGGTTGAAGCGGGGCTCCAGTAGGATCCAGAAAGCGCACTGATGGAAAACGGTAGGAGGAAGATGAGGGATGGTTGGTGGATAGCGGAGGGTGTACGGGATGTGGTGCGGTGAAGGCTTTGGCTTGCGGGGTTTGGTCCTCCAACCGAGCTTTCTGGTTCGAAGAGCGAGTGAGAGGTGAATGGATACAGAGACGCTTTCGTTCCACCGAGTTGGATCGTGGGCACATCATCATTAATGAGGCTGAGCGGATACCACCCGGTCTATTCCCACGTTCGCGCACACCGGCGTCGCTATATCCGATTCATCCCGAAACCACGAAAACCCTCAGCGATTGACCACATTGGCGCCCTCGGATTATACGATTTTTAATTGAATACCG
Organism: Ophioninae sp. A BG-2022a; assembly: GCA_030523105.1. NCBI lineage: Eukaryota > Metazoa > Arthropoda > Insecta > Hymenoptera > Ichneumonidae > Ophioninae sp. A BG-2022a. The sequence goes on along the minus strand of JAPYZI010002283.1, from coordinate 30,586 downwards.
ATTTTCGATAATGCCTACCGGACGAGACAAGGGACTTCATTGTTACTGACGATGTTACATCGGTGTATCCTAACAATTCGTACTCTTTCGTTTTTTTTACCCTCAATTTGATATTTATCAAAGACTGGATCTGTTGGAAGAGATCTTTGACTCGAAATCTATTATCATACGTGTAGAATTATCTTAGTTTAATAACGCGGTTTCCATACTCATTTAAAACCTTACAAACCCAATGTAAGTCCCGTTGGGCAGATGTGAAAAAAAATAGGAAATAAGGCGGATCGTGGTGAGTTTGTTTGGGTTGCCTGTCAGGGATGGAATACGTTGATACTGTAAAAAGAAGCCGGCGGCGTGTTTGCTTTATCTCAAAGGTCCGTCGTACACGCGATTACCGCGATGATTAACAATAATATCCATGTTTTTCAAAGCTTAATTGATTCCTCATGAAACACCATCCACACTATGAACATCGAATGGACTCTGATCGTCCACGCGATTTGTAGCATCCAATTCCTCTCTCTCTCTCTCTCTTTCTGTCTCTTTACTTCGTTTCGAAAACAATGGGAACGAGAGCCCTTGGAATTTCGCAGGGTTGGTGAACAGCTCGAGATCCTTCGTGGGACTAGTTGTCGCCCGAGTGGTCAAAGACAGAAGTTCCAAGGGTCTTGTCCTACATCGAACTGCCGAAAGGGATGAAACGTCGCGCCGTTCCAAAGTGTCAAGTGCTTTCGGGGCTTTCCGATTATGGGGTTCTTCGTAAACGTTCTTCCGCCCTTCGTGAAAGGGCTCAGGAAGGATCCGGAATACTGTATCGCGGTAGTATTATACCAAACTCAATCTAGGATCGTATTAGGTGCTATCTTATATAGGCAGATATCTCCACGATTGATTTCCACCAATCCTCCGTGGGAACTTGGACATCTGGTGGAACGTCTTCCCTCGTGGTCGATTCGTGGTATACATATTTATTCCCTCTGATGTATTTTTGCCAATTGTTGATGCCACTTCCCAAAACGCCAAACCCTTTTCTTAGACTTTCGTGTTTCTTTTGTCCGTAATATGAAATTCGATCTTCGGAAAACAGCTTCCAATTTTATTCGAAATGTTTTTCTTTTCAGATTGGAAAATCAAATTTGGAAGACTGTGGACACTTGGTTTTTACGAGTCCAGTGTCAGTGAAAGTCTTCGAGTCAACGTTTCGTCTTCGTCAGTTCTCTCTACTCAGACTAACTCAAGAAATTCGAAGAAATTTCCTAAATTCCTCCAATCAATTTCCCCAACCCAAACAAATTGCCAAGGTTCCTCCAAACAATTCCTCCAACCCAAATAAATCCAAAAAAATGTCCAAAGTTCCTCCACCAACCCAAACTCAAACAAATCCAAAAAAATTCCCAAAGTTCCTTCAACCCAAACAAATCCAAACAAATTTCCAAAATTCCTCCACCCAATTCCTCCAACCCAAACAAATCCAAACAAATTTCCAAAATTCCTCCACCCAATTCCTCCAACCCAACCAAACCCAAACAAATTTCCAAAATTCCTCCAACCTGCGATCAATAGCTACCAAAGTCTTCCCAGTCTTCGCCGGATCAATAATGCGAATCAATCGATCCGCGTGAATAAAAAAATTCCAAACTCGACTTCCCGTCGAACGTAGGTAATATCATGCCTGGCTGTTACTGTTCAACGACCGAAATCATTCCTCGAAGGCATGTTGGGCATTATAAATTCGATGGTGGTATCCATCGAATGTATTTTCCGTATTTGGGTTTCGCATCATCTCTCGCGTATACCCGCACACAAATACCTAGGGATGGATGAGTGGTGAAGAGGAATGGGAATCGTACCGATGGATTATTGGTCCGCATGCGCTGGAATGGACCGCGCCCTGTGCCCTTTGCGCCCTAGGTTTTTTCCCGGTGGAACGGACGCGCCAGAGCGAGAGATCGAGGCCAAAGTGGAGAAGGTGTACGTTCTCTCTATACGTTCATCCAAACACACACACACCCCCGTACCCATACATATATCTCTAATATGTACTATGGCACGTGTGGGCAACAATGTGAATTCCCACACGGGGAACTGACGGCCCTACACGAGAGAGCCTTCCGAGGCATCTTTCTCCAACCCTCCCTCTTCAGCCCCGAATGTCGAAGCGGCAAATTCGGTGCCGTAAGCATTGGAAAAATCCTGGAAAGAGAGAGGGAGCGTTAAAGCTAGAGACACAGAGAGAGAGAGAGAGAGAGAGAGAGCTCTCTATCGGAGATAAAGACGAAAAGAGATAGAAAGAGCTCTCTATCAGGGATAGAAACGAAAAGAAAAAGAGAGAGAGAGAGAGATATAGAGAGAGAAAGAGAGATGAGAGCGCGTGTAGGCCATGGATCATGAGCTCACACTCCCTATTCTACTAAACGGTAAACCGATCTGTGAACATTTCAGCAGTCAGCGATCTCGAAGGCTAATCCCCGGGTGAGTGGGGTTGATACATCATCCCCACTCTGCTCTCTTCCGGCTTATACCGTGACGCTTCTCTCTCTCTCTCTCTCTCTCTCTCTCTCTCTCTCTCTTTCTCTCTTCCTCTCTACGTCCCTATCCCTGGGCTCTTCCTCGTCTATTTGCTTACGAGAGCTGACGCACGCGCACTGCTGGTCATTCACACACGTCGGAAGATATAATCGCACACGTGTTCGGGCGTCCGGTTATCTCACGCTGAATTGCGATTCATATTGCGATGATGACGAGAACAGAGGTAGAGTGGAAAGGGGGGGGGGGTTTGAATTCGATAACACTCATCGGACATCAGGGGTATTGCACTCGCGTCACCGGAAGTACAAGCATCCGGGACACGCGTCTTGTACACGATTCAGACCGGGGGGGTGGAAGGGTGGGTGGCGAATAACTGTACGTCAGGTTCGACACCATAAGCGTTAGTTCCTAATCGTTTCGTAATTGCGTTATCGTATCCTCGTAGTATCGCTTATGGAGAAGTCGATACGTTGTGGATCTCGCACGAGGGGTGAAACTCGAAACTTCGATGACGAAATATAGACTATCATTTGGAAATTACTGGGCAGAGCAGTGTCGTTGAGTTTAATTTTAATAATTATTTAAAGATGAAAATTCGTTAACGATTAATACTAGAGTTATTGTTATTAACGGTAACGCTGAGTTTTATTGTTAATCTCAATTCTTGCGCTGTCTTATTTATTGACAAAGGTAATAACAGCAGTTCCATCTTTATTATTAATAAAGTTAGTAACAATAACGCAACGTTAATTATTAACGAAGTTGATAAAAACAACGCCACCTTCATTATTAACAAAGTTAATAAACAATAACGCAACCGTCATTATTAACGAAGCTAATAAAAATAACGACGACTTAAATATTAACGAAGTTAATGAGAATAAAGCCAACTTCATTATTAACAAAATTAATAACAATAATGCCAACTTCGCTATGAACGAAGTTAGTAACAATAACGCAACCTTCATTATTAACAAAGTTGATAAAAACAACGCCAACTTCATTATTAACAAAATTAATAAAAACAACGCCATCGTCATTATTAAAAAAAGTTAATAAGGACAACGCCGGCTTCATTATCAACAAAGTTAACAACAATAACACTAAACTAATTGTTACTAACAACGATACTCATTTTTATCGTTATTCATTTATTACGAAAAAACTAAGCATGCACGTCACGATATAAATTTGTGAATCCACGATTTCCATGTTTAGAAACAACTTTTCGACAGATCACCCAATAATTCCTCAATCGTTCGATACTATTGATACCTCTTCGATATTCCTGTTTCCAACGAACTGGCAAGATAAAGTACGATCGACGGTGCATCAAAAGAGAGATGTGTACATATAGAGCGATTCAACGGAAGAACAACAACAAAAAAAAACTTTTTCCTTTTTTTTTTATTTATTTATTTTTTCTCTTTTTTTTCGTTATATCCGTAAAGGATCTCGGAGCATAAGGGCTCCTCGGTGTACGATGACAGGTGACGATCAAAGCTCGCGGCTTAGCGCGACGACCCGTTTTTGTCCGCACATCAAACCGGGGATCGCGGCACATTGCCCATAGGATCGTCCCTTTCTCCCTAGCCCGCCCTTTCGCGTTCCCTCGTCGCGGGGCCAACGCTTTGGCCCCGTTTATCGTTTATATATGTGAATGGATTGATGCTGCCCGTCGCGTGTTGTGCACGCCTCGCTCCGTTGCGCTACCAGCCGTTTACTCCCACGCGAACATCCCCCCTCCCCCCTCCAACCCTCGAGAAATTCTCACCCCAATCTCTATCCTCCCCCACTCTTGATTTTCGAATTTGAGAGACGCGCGAGAACAAACCCCCGTCAGGGATACCGATATTTTTTTACCCACACGTTTTAGGTACGCGAATAGGTTTTCATACACGTTTAACTCGCACACGGATACACTGTAATACACATAAACAACGCTCCAACTTTAAAGCCCCGAAGCTCAAAAACTACGGCTCTTCGATTCCCCCCCCCCCCTTTTTTTTTTACCTCACACCCTCTCATCCACTTTTTCACTTTTTTTTTGTTTTATCTGACGGACGATCAGAGGATATGCACACGGTGCAGTCAATATTGAGAGGGAAGGGAAACTTCCGAGCGTTAATAAAAAATAAATGTTTTTTTTTCTTCTTTTATCTTCGGGTAAATAATAATACGAAATCTTGTAAGTTTTATGGTACTTTTTGAGGTGTTCGTTCGTGGTCACTCGCGTTGGGAAGGTTTTAAACAATTTTGTGAGAAATGAACAAAATTGATGATACGTTGGGTGATTAGAAGTAGATATTATCTCGAATTTTAAGCGTAAAGCTCGATGGAGTTGAAAAATTATCATTTTTTGCTGAAGCGACAAATTGGAAGATCGTATTTTTTATTGATTTTTTTTTGTTCTTTGTTCGCACTTGAATATGAATTTTGGGATTCATCGAACGTTTGGTTTCTGGAAAATGTTGGATTAACTTCCACGTATTAGATATTTTGATTTCTATTCTTCCGGAAAAAAAGGAAATATTTTCTATTGATATTCCATTGCTTATTCCACAAAAATTGAATTTTCGAATTGAAGAAAAAATAGCTCGTCGGTGGGAAAGTTTGATTCAATGAATTGAGAAACAAAGTTCGAAAGAAATGAGCTTTTTTTTTAAATTTCTTCCTTTCCGAAAAAAAACATTGAATACGAATGAATATTCCATTTTTTATTTACTCGAAAATGTAATTTTGGAGAATATCGATGAATCGATCACTCGTGGAAAAGTTAAAAGCGATTTTATGATAAACATGAAATTTCTGATGTTTGAAGTTCACGATGAGAAGAAGTCCATAAGAACGATCGAAGATGATTTGAATTTTCACGCTTCCTTTAATTTCACGTTATCCGTATAAGAACACTCTGTGTATCCCTTATTCACAAAGAGAAATGAAATTCTCTAGTTATCGTATTTGTAATCCATGGGCGCGTGGTGAAAACGCAACCTCGGAAGCAAAGTACACACGGAGAGAACGAGCTCGACGAGCGCGAAAGGGTGAACGTGGCGGACGACGCGACGAGAGGGATTTCAACGTGAGAGCAGTCGCGAAAAGGTCCGTCGGTCTCGAATTATCAGCGAAAACAAAGAGATCCGGAACTTTACAGGCTTTTGAAACGGCCCTATGGCGGGGCAAAGCCGATCGTGGAGAGAGACAGAGAGGGATCGAAAGAGGGATGAAAAGTTAGTAAAGAACCGATTGAGCGTGAAACACTGTCAGTTCGATTCAAGTTCAATGTTTGCGAACGCGTTTTATGCACGATCAGCTGTACACTCGAATGAACAAGAAATTCAATGAACAGACGAATTTCTTCGTAACGTTTTTTACACACTTTCTTATTTATTTTATTATCAACGAAACTTTGTTATTAACAGTGTGGATATTTATTTTAAAAAAACTGATAAAAACTTAAAATTGTTGTTATTGATTGAAACATCATAACGAAATGGGTTTAACAAAGAAGAATAGTCCATTTTCAACTGAAAATCATGACGTCCATGTTTATTTCAACATATAACTCATTTAACAATAAAATAAAACTTCAAAATGTCAATATTCCACTTTCAATAATAATTCAAGTCAAATTCGACGATATTCTTGACGTACTTGACTATTCTAAATGTTAAAAACAAGTTTTTCTATTTATTAATTTAATTGGCACTTTAGGATGATGTTATTATCATTAATATTAATGAAAACTTATTATTATCAAGAATCATTAATTTACACTACTTATTTAACAGTTATCCTGATCAATCTTGCTTAATCCTGAATCTTGATGAAGCAATATTTTCAGAAGTTGCGGCTAATTGATACCAAATTGTAACAGCACCGCGAAACCTGTTTTCCCATAAGCAGCCGTGTTAAATTCATATTCATATATAACTACTAAACGATTTAGTGAAAAAGAAAAATCTAAAAATAATTCATGTATTATTACGCTATCAAAAACGATGTTTTTTCAAACGTTCATAATTATTCATTGTTCAATATTCATCCGGCTATACTTAAACACATTAGTTTCTGATGAAACTGAACTAGTCGAAATCAAGTGCTTCACAATTGCGTCAATTTATAATATATCAAAATAAATTTTCGCATACATTGTTATTATCAGAACGATATTTTCAAATAACTCTCTAATTAACGAGACACTTCAGTAGGCCTTAAATTATCTTCAAAAAGTATATTTATACACATACATCTCCTTACTTTTATCAGAAAACTACATCTCTTCACTTTTATCCAAAAAATATATAAAAAAACGTATTTCGTCGAGACAATGCTAATCCCTTAATACCCCTTGTTTTCCTCGAAGTGTTGTATTTTTTTTTTTACTCATTTCTTATTTTATTGGTACGGCTTTGTTTTATTTTTCACGGTATGGAATGATTATGAATGCATGGGATGATAATAATGTTTACGCGGGAGATTTTTTTCCCATGGTGGAAGGAGGCTAAACGAAGAGGCTGACTGCGCCCACGGTGAATTCGCGGTAAGTAGTTACGGTTACCGTGGATCTCCCAGCAAAGCGCGTACAAACTCCAACCGCTCGGTGAAATTCCGAGGCTCCCTTAATGCCGATAATACCCGGGACTTTCGCGTAAGAGGTCGACGTTGGTAAAATGGGGTGGAAGAGCTTCGGTGGGAGATGGGAAAATAGAGGCTATGAGGGATAAGTTTGAGGCCAAGAACCATACCTCCCTGTGCAGTAGTGAAGGTGCAAGAGGGAAACGGTTACAAGCAAGAACGACATCGCGAAGAACGCGACTACGGATACATTAGAGGGATGATACGGGCACCCTCCGTTCTCTTATTCCGTCCCCTCCCCCACCTACTCATTCGACAATTTCTCTCGCACTTTTCGCCATCCGGTTCACCAACGATATTCCAACCAGATATATCCTGGCCATTCCTAATCCTGTATTTTTATTCCTTTCCATATTTTTTTTTCTTAAACTCCTCTTATCGTAAGTTCCCTACCAAACTATCGCAATACTTTCATACTTGGACAGGTCGGAGGGAAAAATAATTTTTAAAAATATTTTAGAGATCGCGATTTACATTGAAAATTGTAATTGTGTAGGAGTAAATTGTAATTGAGTAATAGAACATTGTAATTGCGTAATAGAATTTCGGTAATAGATTTCCGAAATTACCAAAGGTGCCAAATTCAGGAATCACATTTCACATACTAAATTGCAATCAAAGCATCTGAACTAGACTGCATTTTCAAAATGTTTGGATTTTCAAAATAAGTTCTTATTTTGTTTCAGTCTTTACGGTTTTCAGACGTTTTTTGTAATATACTTGTTTGTTAATAACAAAAAGTTAAAATAAAATTTTGTGATAGGTTATATTCAATACTAAAAAAAACGTATATCTCAAAAATATCATTATTCTACAGAGACTGTGTTTTTTAAATATTCGATTTCAAATTGAACATGGATTTCCAAGATCCATTATTTTTCAGGGGTTATGTAGATCAATTTCCCCATAAACGTACCAGGTGAACCAGCATTATTGATCCGATCATGCAAGACCTGAAAAATTCTAAATCACCGAATTTTGAATCCGCTATTACCTCCACTGTTCATTAATATTTTTTCAGCAAAAAAATAAAAAAAAATAATACCAATTGTGTCAAATGCCAACGAGAAATATAAAAGATCAGTTGGGGTTTCAAAGATTGCCCAGATTAATTGATGCAAATTATGGCAGTCGGTTGACTCGTTGATGAACGAGTGTTCGGAGATTCAAGTGTAACAAGCTCGTTGAAACGATATTCGGAATAATAAAAGGAGAAATCTGGGAAGTGTCTCCGGTTAGGTCCCAGGGGAGGAGGGGCTCAGCCGGTCATACAAATCCGAGTGGTAATCTGTCTCGTAATCTTTCTCGGTCTCGTTTCGAAAGCATATTTTCATGAAATATAGCCGTGTTAAGCGATATCCGTTGATGGTGGGAACCAAAGGTTCGCTGCGAGGGGCGGGGGTATGTAAAGCTCAAAGGAACGTACACAGGTATAGAAGAGGAGAGACCGTAGGTCTGCGGTGACACGTTGAAGCAAGGGGAGGGTTAACTGAGGGCAGACAAGGGAGCTTTGAGCTTTCGATGGTGAAAGGGGAAGAGGAGGGCGGTCTCATCGTTGGGGAAACGATTTTGGATTCGCGGAATAATCAGAGTCCGCTTTACAGGGGTTGGCTCGAGGGCTCGTTGGCCAAAGGATGATTCCAACCCCGTACGCAAACCACGGCGTGAATAATCGTACCAACCGATAGAGATAACCTCTCTTTGCTCTTTGACAACGTCAAAGTACGATCCTTCTCTCGCCTCTTTCCTTTTTCAACCTTTACCTTTGCGTGCTCGACAAAATCGGATATCCATTCATTATGCAGCTCGCACCTCCCTCCAATCGCTTTGTATTCGCTCAAGTCGAAACTGCGTCTGACTATAACGATCTTTTTTCACTGAGATTAACTGGGATTCAACTAGCTTGGATGACGACGAGTTTTATGCGAATCATTGATGATCATTTTAATAGAACGTTAACAAAGTACTTTCTTCATACATCTGAATTGATTTTTCGTTGATTGTTCAACGCATTATAAAACGTTTAGAAGTTTTCAATTGTTTTCGTTTCTTGGTGATTTCTGTACGATCAATGACGATGGAAAAGTGTTTGAAAAAATTGTCGTTCGTATTAAAGGATTTTCCATGGATTCGTCAACGTTTTTTTTTAAGGTCTATTGATTAATAGCCATTTCAGGGTCCTTTGATCGCTGATACGTCACTGATACGAGGACAAAAGTGGAAACATGAGTGAATACATGATTTAAAAGTTCGTTGTATCGTTATTTTTTAAACGATAGAACCTGCACATTCTAATAACATTAATAAATTCATAAAAATATCTTAACGAGTTTAAGATACTCCAAACTTGAGGGAAAATGCCTAACGTATGGTACAGGAATGACAGATTGAAGATAAACATATGATTATAACAATAGTGGTTCCACACCAACTTCAAACACGTTTTTCTCGAAGCTGTATTTTTTTAAAACGACGTACGCGTACTCGATTTAAAATTTCGTAAAAAAAAAGCATCGTTAGCATTAAAAAAAAAAGCAATGTTAAACAAAATATCGGTTTTGTTGACGGTTCATCGTTCAAATCCGTACCCATTTTCAGTCGAGAATTACGAGTAATCCGAGAAACGAAGTGAAAAGAACGAGTGCCAGTCTGCTACAAGTGGAAAATCCAGTCAGGACTGGGAGTATTTCTGAGAGTTTTTCACCGTCGTCGAATGTCCAGAGAGCGTTTAATTCCTCGCAGGTAAAAGGCCGCATTGTTCGATGTTATATATATATATATGTATATGAACGAAATATATAGGTACGTGTAACGTTGGCATCCCCCCCCCCCCCCCCCCCCCCCCCCCCCCCCCTCCCTCCCCCCCCCCCCCCCCCCCCCCCCCCCCCCCCCCCCCCCCCCCCCTACTCCTCCACCTCCGCCAAGTACCATCGTTCTCCCATCTCTCTATACACGAAAGCGTGTGCAGACTCCCTTAACGGTTACGAAGCTCTGCCACTAATTGAATCTCCTCTCTTACTCCCGTCTGGAGAGAGACCCCGCGGGCTGCTGGGAACCGGAGCACCCGTCCTGCATTAAACACCCCCGACACCCTGGGACCCTCATCCACGACAAGCGCGGTCTCCGGAGCGCCCCGCCCCGATTCCTTGGCAGCCTCGTACCAATCCCACTTCTCTCTTACACAAGCATCACCACGACGACCACCACCATGCCCCGCTTTACCTTCGTTTCAGTTGGAACCCTGCCTCCTCATATTCCAAGAGTTACCTCTGAGGTGTGCTTCCTTATAAATATATCTTTCCTCTATCTATGACGAAGAGGATGACAGGGGTAGTTTATTCCCCGCGTTTACTTTCCTTGCAGGACCACGAGATGAAAGCCGACGATGAAGAATGATGAGGGTGAAGAGTGGTACGCGAGTGGGCAACGTAGTGATGAGACTTGAAACGTGTTTACTACTGAATTGAAAGTTCCTTCGATAGAAGAGTAAATCCACGCAGGTGGAAAGAACGAGTCAGGATGACCTGGCAATTTATCGTTGACAGTTAAATCACTATTTGTACAAACTCCTGAAACCTCTCAATTATTTTGGACCATCAATTTCTTGGTTGGATGCTGGATATAGAAATTTTGATCCGCCAGTCTGATAAATTATCAAGTCGCTAGAAAAACTTGGAATACTGTAGTACAACCGAGTACCAAAACTTCTGAATTATTCTGGACGTTCAATTTCTTGGTTGGATATAGAAATTTTGATCCGGCAGCCTGATAAATGATCAGGTCCCCATCAAAACTCGAAATACCGTAGTACTGCTCGCTTGATCACTACCGAATGTTCACCTCATCGATAAAACGGTTGTACGGACGTAAAAGGGTACCCGGATCAGGCCCAAGCATAGCCTGTATTTCGCCGTAACTTGTCGCCCATAAACTCGCAATTGTCGAATTTCCTAGCTGATCGTCTTCCGTTGGACGATAAAGATGATGCCGGGGATATAGAGTGGTTTCTTCATTCTCCGTATTGGAAAAGCTTTTTACCTCGAGGGTCGCGAAAGCCGCGGGGAATAATTGATGAAGAGGACTTTCCGTCGAACACCCTCAACTTAAGAGCTACGTATATATATATATATATATATAGATCGTTCCGATTTCAGGGTTTCTCACCCCTCGAGTCCAAAGGGTTGAAGTGTATATAATCCACGGTGAACGAGACGAAGCGTGGAAGGCCAAAATTAATAGGATTTGAAATTGAGAAGGGCGACACGGGCGTCTATTTTTCTTTGGGGATTTGGCGAGTTTATAGATTTTTTTTTTCGAATTTTTCGCGTGTTTGGTTGACAAAAGTGGAGTTAAGATTAAAATTTGTTTTTTTTTTTTTTTTAATTGTTGATTATCTTAATTCTCGATCTTTCTTTTCTTCGCGGTTTTTAAATTACAATGGAATTTATAATATTTAAATTATAATGGAATTTATGAAATTTAAATTACATTGAAGATGATTAAACAATTAACCGTTTGAGTCACTTACCGTCTCTGTTCATGCCGACTTTGAAACACTTTTTGAGACGACAAGCACGACAGTGATTCCGATGGATCTTATCGATTGGACAATGACCCGTGTCAGCCTCATGTCCCTTGCAGGTATATTCGCGCTGGCTGTGAATGCTGCGCTTGAAAAAACCCGAACAACCTGCGACGAGAGAAATATAAAATTCATTGAATTACGTAACATCCTGACAATTACACTCCTATATAAATTCAAGTAGACCAGCAAAGGTATCACGGACGAATAATTTTTCTTTCTCTTTTCTTTTACCAAAAACAGTCATTGAAGCAAATTTTTTATTTGTATATTTAATAAGATCATATTTCCTCTTTCCTTCTCTAGAAATATAACGAGTTCTAAATGAAAATCTCTAATGAGCATAGGTGTGAAAAAATATTTTTATTTGACGTAATTTTGTTTTTTGTTGAATGCGCAGCTTTAAAAAAATCGGCAAAGGGATAAAAGAAAAAGCTCGATACAATAATTAAATCTAAAATTCATTTTATCGAAAATGCATTCGATAAAAGATACGTTTTATTGAAAATTCATTTGATCTAAAACCCATTTGATAAAACATACATTAAATCCTAAAATTCATTCGATATTAAATTAACCCTATCTAAAATTTATTCGATTTAAGATTCTATCGTTCGAAAATGTATTCCACCTAAAATTCAATGGATCCAAATTTCATTCAACCTAGAATTCATTCCACCAAAATAAATTCAGTTTACTGTTCATCTGATTTTAATAAATTCGATCTAAAAGCAACAAAATTTTATTCCATCGAAAAACTCACCGTCACAACTATATATACTGTAGTGTTTTCCGGAACTGCGATCTCCGCATACCTTGCAGGGAATGTCGAGCAATCGGTCTCCTTCAACACAAATACGAGAAGTTTTTGTTTCGTTGTTGTTTTTCGAAAAATCGTTGGTTTATAAATCTTTTTGGGACGAATAGGAACACTTCGATCATAGCCAAGATCGTTCAGGAATTGAAAAATAAAAAACCATCAATTCGAGAATCATCAGTCGGAAAAGAAATCCTGTCGAAGTAAGAAACAACGTTGGTAAACTCAAAAAACAAAATAAAATTAAACTTTTTTCTCTACAATCCATAATTCGAGTGAGGGATGGAACGTAAAAAAGTAAACAGTAGAGGGGCAGGATTCGAGTGCTCGGCTCATAAAAAAAGAAAAAAAAACCCCCCGAGGATGTAAGAAATTAAGGATCCCTGATGAGTCTACGAAGCGTTGTACTAATCTGTTCTTTCCCTTTCGCGGCAGCCCTAATCGTCCTAATGATCCGCGGCAAGAAAAACAGACTTGTTCCTAAGCCAACTCTGGGACTCTTCGGATCCCCTTTCGTGGAGTCCTCACACCCCTTCGGATTTCATTGGTCCGGATACACCGAGGCACTATAACCCGTCAAAATCAACACTCTTCCCTGTTAAATCCCAAACATGCAAATTTGTTGCAACGTCAGGTTGTAATCTCGTTTCAAACTTTTTCACAAATAATCGACAAACAAAGGTAAGAATGAAAATTGTTTCTTGATCGATTGACACCTATTGATCCAAATTAACGTTACATCTTTTATAAAGGAGACTCAGAATCAGGACGTCGATCACGATGGATAAAAACAAACCGGAATTAAAAATAAAGAAGATCTCAGCGAAGAGTTGCCCACCGATTAACGTAATTTCTGTTCTTTCATTGGTAATCGTCGGAAAAGAGGTACCGTCCATTGAAAACCGGAAGTTCATCATTCCCGAAAAATAGAAACCGTCCACGAACAACCGGAAGTTCATCACTCGAAACACAAACACGATTATCTTCATCTCTTGTCACGTAACGCGTCACTGTACACGGTATCGTCTCAACAGACAACACATCGCACAATTCTATTCTTTTACAAACAAAAATCCGTTCGTAATAACCGTCAAGGATTAACGAAAACGAAAAAGAAACATTGGTAAATTTGGAAAAAACGTGAATAAATCATCACTGACCTGTGCCCATCCTCCGATTCGACCTCAAAAGTCAAACATCCCCAGTTCTTGACGTTTAAACGTTGCTTCTTGATAACCGCGCATTCCACAGCTCGTTGGGGCAAAGAGCTGGCGGATTCTGACTACGTGCTCTCTGTCGGAGGTTCGATGATTTCCGACTCGTTTCGACCTGGCTCCCGGGATGTCTTGACGTCGCGGGCTTTCGTTACACCCTCCACCCCCAGTTGGCTCGTTGGCGTGGCTCGTGTCGTTCACCAGTACGAGAGGGAGAGAAGTACGAAAGTGAGAGAGAGAGAGAGAGAGAGAGAGAGAGAGAGAGAGGGAGAGATGGAGACAGCAAATTAGGAAGATAGAGAGAGAGAGAGAGTGAGACAGTTGGAAAACGGGAACAAGGGCACGTTTCAGGAGGATTCCGACTAGTTGTGTCTGTATACGAGGATCGGTTGGTCCATAGAAGCGATCGAGATAACGCGTTCTGCGGCGGGGGCTGGAAAGCGAGGTAAAAGTATGAGCGAAGACTTGTACAAAGGCGACCGCGAGTCGGAATACGTTGGGAAACGTTGATGACGTACTCGTGTTGACGTATACAATTTTTCGATTGGAGAAGTACACAAGAGGTGTTGTGGCAAGGGGGAGGGGGGTACCAAAGTTCGTTTTCCCGCGGGGCGGGAGAGGGGGGGGGGCAGTAGAGTTTGGGAGAAAAGTTGACTATACAAAAGCTTGGAGCAGACGAGGCTGGTATCACGCACGAGAATTGGTGTGAGTGGAGAACGCACGTCAAAGAGGCCGAGGTGCCTCTATAATTCTCTCGATGTGGCGTAACACCTTCGTGGCTGGCTGGCTGGTTGATACGATATAGGCTGCTGGGAAGGAAGGGAAGTGAGTGTGCGATGAGGGCGTTGGTGGGGTCCCACGACACGTTCAACAGCAAGAGGATGAACGGAAAAGAGATGAGGAGAAGCCGGCCGATCGGTGAACGGAGAGAGCTGGAGCACGTCCTGATCCAGGTGGAGCGAGACCGATGTTCCACTCAGTGTATACGGTGGATGTAGCTCTGGGGATGATTCGGGCGGGGGTGGTATCGAAGAGCCTCTTTCTCTCTCTCTCTCTCTCTCTCTCTCTTTCTCCCTCATTCTCTCGGTTCTGGTTCCATCCTCGGACTTGCTGGCTGAGTGGCTACCGCGCTATCTCTCGTCATGGAGAACCGCGCGCGCCACACGCACAGAGGGGGTTTCCTCTATGTACGAGGCTGGTTAGCCAGGGGGTGTATATCTCGGGGGGTGGTGGTGGAGGCTCTCTCTCGTCGAGGCCACGTTGTCAGCTGACTCTCTTTCTATCTTTTTCTCTACCCCCTCTCTCTCTCTCTCTCTCTCTTTCCCTCTCCCTCTCCTATGTCTCCGTCGTTCCTGATGGACCACCGACGCTCCGCGTACGACCGAAAGACAAACCCCTCATTGGCCAACTCCACCCTTGAAATTTGCCGTGGTACGCTCGTCCAGGGGATGATGGGCGTGGACATTCGTGGTCCACGAGGGTTGCAAGAGCTTCGCCACCACGCCCACCATCAACCCCTCTCTGCCTCGTCAGATATGCGCCGTGGATGTTGCTCGACACGCTGTTCCTTGCTTGATATTTCTGTATATATATTTATATCAAGTATATATGTCGCCTTATACCTCGGGGTTCTAGAGCTCTTGTATACGTGTACTTCACCTCCTCCCCCCCACCCCCCGGCCGCATTGGCGACCACGTCGGTTTCTCTTCTCCCGATAGTCTTCTCTTCTCAATCACCTCCAACCTCCTCCCCCCTTATTACTCCGACCCCTTTCACCAACGACATCGTCGCTGAAAATATTGCGCAATCGCCGCTCTCGCGACTACCGAATACGACCCGATGAAATTGATTCGTCGACTCCGGAAAGGCCAACCATACAGCATCCAGATCTATGGATTTGGATGGTGGAGAGCACGACGTTTGTACCTAATATGTTTTTCGGCTTTCCTCGATCGGCAAGAACAAGTAATTATGATTTTAAAAGATGTGGTTGCAGATGGACAACTTTGAGTTTCGTTATACTTGATGGACGAACGAGTGGTTTTTGGTCGCAGAGTCAATAAGATGTTTCAGTCGTTGAAGAGAAAGAACTTGGCTATACTGGTTTTTTTTCTTGGATCCTTTGGGTTCGTCTCATAGCTGAAATGAATTCATTATGCTTTACTTGATTTCGTCCTCGATTATCGCGAGGATCTCGACATTTTTGTTAAAACTAACATTTTTGGTAAAATTGATTAAAATTGACACTCAATTCTGCAATGATTCTTCTAAAACGGAACTTTCAATCGACCTCTCCTTTTCATATCCTTGAGGATCCATTTTTTTTTTTCAAAACGTTGAAGTACGCGATTTTTTAATTAGCCAAAATGCTAAGTATGTTTCGTGGATTTAATTTAAGGAAGGGTGAATTTAATCGTCATTTATTTTAACCCCTTAAGAGGAGAACTTCGTAGACACAATATTACGTAAACGCTTTTCCGATCAGTATAACAATAATTCACGATTACAAAATAATGTACATCGATTTAAAAAAAATCGTGGTGATAAATAATGAAATAAGTGTTAAAAGACCACTAGAAATAGACAGCAATTTGAATGAGCTGTAATAATGCTTAATATAATTACAATTTATAATATCAAACGTTATTTAATAATAATAATAATAATAAGAAAACGATAATAAATAATTAAAATATGAATAAAAAACGACTTTTAACAGATATCAGGGGTAGTTTATTTCTTCATGATAATAATAAGTATAATAAACATTTATAATATACTTTATCAACCATTGAAAAATTTAGTAAAATTGCTTCATCACTTTCTGCCATAATATGTTTGATTCCAAAAGTCAAATTTGTTTTATAATTTTAGTTTCGACTTAAGAAAGCAGTGGTGGAAATAAAAGGTCAAGTTTGGTTACTAGGGCAGATAAAGAGTGAAAAGAAAAGGCTTCTTGAATCATAAATTAATATTTATCATTAACATATCTTTTTCTACATATGTATGTGTATAGACATAATAAAACAACAATTTATTATCGGAGAAAAGAGAAAGTTGAAATGAATGATACGAAGAGGGTGAAATAGTCCCTTAAAGTAGATTAAGCTTCGCACGCATCATAAAACTGCGTTTACACGATTCAACAATTTCGTAATAGAGTGCACGGTACAGCGAGCTCGCAGTCTGCCTCGAAGACGCGAATCCTCTTTCGTTCCAAACCCTCCTAGCCTCCCCTCTGGTTGTGAGCGCCATGAAGCTTTTGTAGAGCCCTCAGAGGGCTATAAGCTCGTGGAAACCAGAAATGGTAGAGCGATTCTTGTGACACAGTAAATATGCATACATCGTTACCAATTCTCTGTGGAACTCGTTTCAGAGCAGAAAGAATTCAATACACGATTTCCGGACAGCAATCAATCAACAATTTCCGGTTCCAAATTAATAAAAAAAAAAAAAAATTTTGTGAAATTTTGTGAAAGCGAACTCGGCTTGGCATTGGAAATCGTTGAAGTCTTATAAAAATTAGCCAAAATTAATTAAAAGTACCCTTAATAGAAATAGGAAATGTCTGTTTTTTTCTGTGATAATAATCATTATAATCCAAACAATTAATCACTATAAATAACGTGTAATAACAATAATTGACGATGATAAATTATGAATAATATCGGTAAATTAAATATAACAATGATAAATAATAATCGGTAATAACGTGATGATAATAAGTCATCGAATAAGAATGAAAAAGTAATTAATTACGAAAATAGGGGCTACGTTGCATTCTTCCCAATAATGCTTAGTATATAAATAATTGATGGGAATAAATATTTTCTAATAATCTTAATAAGGTTATCATAACAAATAATAAAATAAGTATAAAAAATGAATCTCAGCGTGCAAAGTTTTTTTTTTAAATCGTCACTAAAATTCCCGAGGCCGAGTCAGATCTTCGAGATTGAGGAAACGTCTTGTCGGATATCGGATTCGTATTTTGATAATAACGGAAATGAAAGAGACTCGCGAATTGGTTGGCGAAATTCGCGGGTTGGAAATTCTCGTTTGACACCCTCCGTGTATGCTCGGGACGCGTGCAGTTTCGAGAGTCGAGTTTACTCATCGATTTCGGGGCGAGGATAACGGGCAAGAGAAAGCGAAGCGGTGAACCGCGTTTACCGAGGATGCTGGAGGACGATGACGACGACGGGTCATCTCCAAATTCACGAAACGTTTGAGACGGTGTGCGGGAACGGGACAGTTCGAACTACGACGAGCAACGGAGCGCGAACGCGCGAATGTGTGCACCCCCGTGTGTACTCTGTTGAGCCTCTTCGTTCGCTTGAGTAAACTGTACGAGGCCTCCTGACCACCCTGTCAGGCACGCCTCGCATCATCCGCGACCATTCGACATCTATAAATACGTATATCTATACGAAAACGCCTGCTACCTTTTACCGAAGGATTTGGATACCCGAGGTTTTCTCCAGACCACCGTTCGGTTTAACCCTAGCTTCGATTCAACCAATCGCGACCCTACAAAAGAGATATAACACGAGGCGGCTAAGATCGGACATTGAACGACGTCAAAAGGATCCGTTGACGATCAAGAGCTCTCTCGTTTCGTACGGATGATACGCGTTACGGGTCAAAAGCTGGACAAACGGATTTTTTTTTAAATATTAGTTTTAATTAAAACATTAGAGTTAATCAATTCGTAATTTTAATTTAACATTTGTACTTGAATTTATTTATGTCTAACGTTTTAATTATTTTCATTACATTTCTTTAAATTCAATTTTTTAATGAAAAATTTTACGTATTTTTAATTTATGGTAGAGTAACGTTATTTTGACATTTTACCGACAAATTTGTAAGCCAAATATTTGAAAAATCATGGTTGTTGCAAAATTAACATTTTTAGTGTCAACTAATAGTTCACGATCCAATTTCTTTGGTATTCAAACAAAATGTAAAAACATTGATATCTTATATGGTCGAAAAAATGAATATCTTTAATGAATTTTGTTTTGTTATATTGATCCTTTAAGCACATAATTCTCGTAGGTGTGAAAACTTGACGATTACAGTTTCGAACGAAAAATGTATTTAAAAAAAGACACTGAAACGTCACCAAACGAATACTTCAAAATGACAATTGAAAAACTAAATGAAACAGATACAGATTTTGGTTATGTTAGCTGTCGGATGTTAATTGCATAAAAATTCATTGTGATCGAAGGTTTTCTTCGCTGTGTACTTTTCAAATATCAGACGCGATCGATAAACTCGGCTGTTTAACATTATCCAGGTGCTATGCCACCTTGGTTACGTTTCCCTCTCCGCATCTCTATTCCTCTTTCCCTCTTTCTCTCTCTCTCTCTCTCTCTCTCTCTCCCTCTTTCACCCTCTCTCCTTTTTGCGTGTCCCGATCAGGGCGCGAGCCTCGCACAATCCGGGTAGGAAGTTTGTTTGCGTGAATCTAAGGGTGGAAGAGCTACGAGTCCAGTGCTTGTGAACGTTTACTGTATCAACGAGTTTGCGATTGTTCGTAATCGCGTATAAATCGGATCAGATTTTTATTCACTCGAAGAGATCGTGGTAAAGAAAATGTTGCAACGTGCTTGTCTCGATGAGCGATGCTCTGCGACAAAACCTACGAGGATTGGAAATTATCGTGACCAACCTAAAGTGGTCGAAGATGTCAGAAAAACTCCTCAAACCGAACCGTGTCACTTTGAAAATCTTCAAAAGTTTCCGGTAAGTGCTCAATCGCTAAAGTTGATCCGCAAACGTTTTTAAATTGAGACTTCCAATATCTGAAAGTATCGTACTAAGAAAAACTCAAATTGTCAAATTTCCATAAATTCAAACGTCGCGAACAATCGTGAAATATATTTTCCAAAAAGAATCGCACAATTTCGATTTTTTTAAAATAATATTCAAATTTTGTAAACGGGATTTGGGACAACGAAAAATTAAATAAGGAATTTCATAATTCGCGACACTTTTTTAATGCAGGATATTATTATCAAAAAATTCGTTTGCAGATTTACGATATCGAGGTTCGATAAATCTAGGAAAATAACGTACGAACGGTTTTTACAGTTTGATTCGTTAAAAAATTTAACAATTAAGAATTACTTATTTTCATCAAATTTTAGCGATGCAATTTTCATAATTTTCTATTTTTTGTTAATAACCACCATCAAGTTTAATCGAAATACTTTATGTATTGAAGGATCAACCATGCCCAATGGTTGATGCAGCGAAAGCTCGATTGGCCCGGGTTGGAAAAGAACCAGCCTATTTACCTCAACCTGACGACGATCTACCCTCGAAATCGGAAGGCCCCATGGGGCCGATAGGTCCATGGGCTACCGGTCGAGTCAGTTACAGTCCAACTGCTGGAATAACAGGAATACGACCGGTGGTTGATCGTTACACCATTACAAGATACAGCCCAGCTCAATGGAGGGCTCACAATCGAAGTTTTTTCGACCAGACAGAAGCTGCGATTACTAACGCGCAGTAGGAGATAATTATATTCATAATCGACAATTATTGACTCGATTATTGACTCGACAATTATTGAAATTCGACGATCATTAGTCTAAATATTTTTTAATCGATTCGAAATATTTTGATAAAGCAAAATATCATTTTCATAAAAATTAAAAAAAGAAATACAAAGCAATGTTTGAAAAATCGAAAAACGTCAAGTATCTTTTGAACAAAAAGTATTTGCATACCATTTTTATTATTACTCAAAAACTCCAAAAACGTTGAAGATTTTCGTGAAGTAAATCCTCCAAACAGAAGATTGGACAATTTGCAGTTCTATATTGTTAATTAACAGCTAAGAATATTCCACGCGGTGGTTGTATATTAATTTAAAAATCCTAAAATCTATTCGTTCAAAATTATTGACAAATTATTCAATGTGCAGGCGTTACGCGATTGTCCAGCGGTTAAAAGCTTATTGATTAACGGTTCCAGGTCCGTTGCAAGTAGATCGAAAGATACAAACGCTCAAATTTACAAAGAGACGGATAGCCATCAGTCGGAGAATCGTGATCGTTTGAGCGATCGTGCGAGTGTCGTTTACAGCTGGAAAACCGAAGTGGAAAGAGGTCTTGACGAGATTATCGAGGAAATAGAGATTTTGGAGGGGGAGCATCGTCGAGTAAAGCAATCTCTGTCGGTTCTTACGATTCCGGAATCGATATCGGGTGAATTCCTGGAGCTCAGGTCCAGCCGCCTGGAACCCGATCTAGTGAGAGATCCCGTTGAGGATGAGCTCGTCAAGGTAATTTTTCATCATTCTTTCTTCATCCGGTATTCCATTTCCGACAAACGAAAACTTGTGAAATTTATTTTCCGAATCGTGACGTCACAGGAAGTGGCGCTTTGCTCGGAAATCAGGAACGTCCTGGTGAACCTGCGCGAACGAATCGAAGCTCAACTCGATGACTTGAAGGTCGCAAAATTGAGAATGGAATTTGATTATACGGACAAAAAGGATACGTACGAAATCGAGAGCGCATGCGTACACTTGAACAACGACTCGCCGTTGATTTTATTGAGACCCGGAGCAACGAGAATTCCCGCAGAGTGATAATTCCTTTCAATTCTGTTTAACGAATAATGTGTTACATAAGATGATGTTGGCTTCCAGTAGCGTTATTTTTATGAATTCTTGTGCACACTCTTCATCAACGAAATTGAACGAATTTGATCGAGGAAAGAAAGCTTTCCTAAGACTGTATTGTTTGGCTTAGAAAATATCGAATCAACCTAGCATTTCGTAATTGGAAAATCATGAAAGTTCTTCGAACAAAATAAGAATTACTTTACTGAACAAAAAAATCTTTTGTGTTCGAAAAAATGTGAGTTTTCTTTGTATGCGAAAAAATGTGAGTTTTCTTTAATGAAAACACTACGATATTTATTTCCGAACGATCAAATCAATCGAATTGCGTGTTGTTTTTGACTCGTGTCTTTTTTTTGTATTCAGGCAATCGACTCCTGCTGGTTACGATCATTTCTCGCGGGAGACCTTGAACGCTGGCAATACGGCAAGACAAAAATCGGTTGAGCTAAGATCAACTCTGGATTCGACTTATCAGAACGTCATCAGAGATCTTCGATCTCACGCTACGGCGGTCGATGGAGCTTTGGCTGAAAAAATACACATCACTGAACAAGTCTGTCAGGAACTCGAGGCTGAATTAGTTAAGGTAAAAATGAAAGTCCGATGAATCGGTGGTAATGATACTTTCTAGCTACAACAAACAGAAATATCGTTGATTAATCGAATGATATTCATTCGTACGTTCAACAATGGTCTCTTTTTTTTTCAGTGTTTGTCGCAATTGTCCAGCACGGAAAATCTGATCGAGGAATTACGCGGGTCAGCGAAAAGGGTGAACGACGCATTGAAGGTTGCTCAAACGCGTTTGAGCAATCGTTTGAATCGTCGGAACGTCGAGAGTTGTCGTGATGTTCCTCAATACGGGTACGTTGAATTTTACGATCGATCGATCACTCTTGAATTTTGCAAAATGCATTTCTCATCGATCACTGAATAAAATTGAACAAATCTCTGCGCTTTTTTCTCCAGCTTGATCGAAGAAGTAAAATCACTCGGCGAAAGTCTCTCAACAATGGCGCGGCAATTGAAGGAAGCCGAGGACGCACAAGCGGCTTTGGTTAAAGCGAGAGCCGATCTGGAACACGAGATAGCAGTGAAAAAGAAATCGCTTTACGTGGACAGAGATCGCGGACAATTGCTCCGCTCTTTTTACCCTTCAGCCCAGGAGCTTTCCGGCCACGCGTAAAATCCTGACTCACAGCAGCTCTTTTTGCCACCCAACTCCTACTATGCTATACCTTGTACCTTAAATGTAATCCTTTACTGACCTCCCTATCTTTTCTTTGCTGTACTTTTGTCTGTTTTTCTTGTTTTTTTTTTTTTTTTTTTATTCATAAAATTGAACTTTTGTGGAATCACATATTTTAATTCACTTTGTTTATTAATGTATAAACTAAGTACGATTTTTCATCTTCGTAATACTTCAATTCATTGAAATATTTCATTTCGAAAAATTTGTTTGAGATTTTTATTTGTGACATTTTGATGGGGGAGATACGAGCCCGAAAGGAATTGGCGACAATTTTATTTTTACTTTTTTTTATTAACTGATAACTTATGGGATCCACCGATGGGATGGAATACTTTCACGTTACCACACGAATTGCAAATTCATTTTTATTTCTTTATGAGAACGATTACTATTTTATTAAAAATTTATTTTTCTGTTCGTTTTTATTCTGTTAAATATAATAAATAATTTCGATAATACGTCGTTACTAGAAAAGTGAAAAGAAACTTTCTTCAGAATATTAAATTGAACGTAAATATTCGTTGAAATTCGATTTTATCGGAAACTGATTTGATTGGAATTGCTTACAGAGAACATTAATATTGAATTTTGAAATAGAATCAGTATAGAAATGAGTTTTAATAACAATGCACAATATAGGGGTACCAAAACGACGGTCGTCTGTCCTTAATTATAAACAGCGTTGATATAATTAAATCATAATTAAATATTTAGGATCGTATCTTTATAATGATAAAATCATTTAATTATAAAGAACACTCATACTTAAATGTATACACAACGTCAGGTTTTTTAAAAATGAAATAACGAAGATCTCAAAACGTGGGAAAATTTTTTCGCTTTCATAGAAAATAAATAATTAAGTAACATTCGACATTCTTCTGCATTCTCCTGCATTCATCTGTCGCTGTCACTAACCTATCGAGATATCGCAAAGTTCATTTTTATCAACGTATATGTAAGAAGTCCGGTGCATTTTTTGTTTTAATAAATTTGAAAAATGCCGGAGCCAACGAGGTGTGAAGAAGTACAATTAGTGCAAGACCAAACGTTCGTTGAAAATGGAGATCGGATTGCAGAAACGGATAGACACGTGAACGAAAAATGTCTGGATCGTTTAACTGAAGTACCACGTCAGGTGCGGTGTTGTCCTGCGACACTTCTGAACAGTCAACGAACGGAACTGTCTTCGAGAATTCATCGGGAGAATCTACAGAACGATGACGATTATTGTGGGCAAACGGGAGATCTTGATAAACCTGACGATGATGCTGATTTGTGTCCAGGCCCATTGGGATCATTTCCAGAGTCCAAAAATCAACCGGTGCCGAACGAATATTGGGCACCTCTCGCTGATTTAACCGGTACTCGACCAGCGGTTGAGAGCTTCTCCGTGACGAGATATAGTCCCGCCGAATCGCGAGTGCATGACAGCCGAGTTTTTAGCTCTGCTCATGGAAGTGTGCAACGCGAAAGGTCCGTAAATATTTTATCACGTTTGGGTTTGAGTTATTTTTAAAAAAATTTGCATTCCAATATGATTAAAAATGAAAGCCAACGGTAGAGCATCAGCTTCAAAGTCACGTAAAACGTGAAATGACAGGCTCGCAGCTGTAAATGCACATCGCAGCATGGCACGAGTATTCGCCCAAACCGACAAGGATCAACAGGACAACAATCTGCGACTTTGCGACAGACTCAGTCTGGTCGGACGCTGGAAATTCGAATTGCAACGAGACATAGCCGAATTTGGGAGTGAAATGAACGCGATGGAAAACGAACGTAAAAGATTGGCCCGTTGTTTGCAAGCCCTACGTTTAATCGAATCGATCGATAAAGATATGAAATGTGTGAGATGCCTGAGAATGGAGCACGAACTTGTTCGTGACGAAGTCGAGGAAGAGTTGAGCAATGTACAGTTCGTTAATTCAATCGTAATTAGATTTATTAAAATATTTACGTCAATTGAGCTTATTATAAACGATCAAGTTATTTTAATTAATTATATTTAATCATTTGTTAATTATTATTCAACAAAAAAATCAATAAGTGTATTATTGTTACAAGAGGTATCAAAGTTCATTATTATTATTAGATCGATTGAGTTCGTTTCATTAATTTAATTGATATAATTTGTGGAAGCGCATTTTTATTTATAAAAATAAAAATGCGCTTCCACTTTGCTATTACCACTGAGATGATCATCCCTCCCAACAGGAATTGGATCTCTGCGCCGATATCAGAAACGTGTACGTCAGATTCGAAGATCAGGTAAAAATACAACTGCGAGAATTGAGAGACGCGAAACAACGATTGGAAATCGATTCGACGGACAAGCAAGAGGCTTGGGACATCGACGTTCATTGCAGAGGCTTGGACAGCAAGTCTTCGATCATACAATGGAAACCCGGAAGTGTTCAAATGCTAGCGGAGTGAGTCAAGTTTTCCAAGCATTTTACTTGAAAAAGTTGGTTGTTATAATTGAATTAATCGAGTCAACTATATTTATTACATTAAGTTAATAAATTGCAATTATAAAATTAATTCAAACAAGAGTTTATGAAATTAAATTAATCTATTATGTTTAGAAGATGATGAGTCATATGTTATGGTAATAATTATAAAACATTATAAAATGTAATATTTAATAGACGAATTAAATTCGTCAATTTATTAAATTATTTTACGTAATTCAGTGGCCTTAAATTGATTAATTGAATTTCAATGATCGAATTTATTTAATAAATTGCATCTAGTTAGTTTTTATTATTATTTAATAAAAAAATAAGTACGTCTAATCGCATATCTAATTAATTGTTCATCGCAGTCAATCCACAACGGAAAGTTACGAAAAATATTGTAATGAAGCGATAACAACGAGTCAAACGGCCCTTGGAAGATCCAAAATTTTACGTTCAAATCTGCACGCTACGTACGATCAGTCCGTAACTGATTTACGGGCTCAAGCTGATCGCCTCGACGTGGCTCTTGCCCGAAAAATCGACGACAACGTGCAAGCCTGCAGGCGAATGGAAAATGAATTGAGCCAGGCGAGTCATCCGATAAATATTTTCTTCGCTAATACCTCAAAGATGTTATTGATTAAAAAAAAGGAAAACTGATTTCCTTTCGAAGATGTGAAGTGTAATTGCTAATATTGTGAATAAGATGAGAGGGACATGGTAGAAAAAATTACGAAGAAATATAAAGGAAGAAATGCTAATTTTCCAGTGTTTACGGGCGTTGTCCGATGCGGAAATGTTGGTGAACGAGACGCGCGGCGCAACGCAGAAATTAGACGGTGCCATGAAATGCGCGCAAACTCGATTAGATCTTCGGAATCATCGAACAAAAGCGGAAAATTGTCGCGACACTCCGCAATTCGGGTACGACTTTCGTCACAGCGCAAACAAAATTCAAATTAATGAACCGAGTCCGCAGGCTCAAATTTCTGAATTTCGATATTCCAAAACTACAAATTACGTTAAAATTTTGCTGGCATGATCTTTGAGACATTTATAGTTTCGGAATATTAAAATTTGGAATTTTAAGTCTTCTGGTCAATCGAAGTTCGAGTTTTCTACCCCACCTCGTATCAACAATGTTTCTTTTTAGACTGATAGACGAAGTGAAAACACTCGCGGACGGTGTAAGCGAGATGCTCTCGCAATTGAAGATCGCTGCCAATTCGATCGACGATTTGACAAAGGCACGCGAAATTTTGGAGAAACATCTTTTTGTAAAAAGGAAAAGCTTGTGGGTGGATCGCGATCGATGCCAATTATTGCGCACTTTTTATCCAACCGTGCAAATTTTGGCGGGCCATTAAATCTTCTCTTTAACGCCATCCGAATTTCCAACCCGCGTTGCACACTTTTATGCGCCGAGTGTCGAATTGAAGAATAATCGAAGATTCAAAACGGCATCTGCGTATCAATTTTTTTTTTTTTGGTTTAAAATTCTGGTTTTAAAAAGGATAGAATCGTCTTTTTGGTAACAAATTAATACATCAGTCACCCATCCCCAAATAAGTGTACTCGACGGTTCAATTAAAATGGTGCAAATTTAATGAAGAAGAAACATCGAAGTTTGTTACATTGGAAATATATATATCTATATACAAAAGCAGTTTTCGTGTTCATGTTTTTTTTCAGTTTCTTCGACGATGATGGGTGAAAAATGATTTATATTTAAACTGATACAGCTGGGGACTAAGGGAGTCGACACGGGTTATACCATAATATAATATATACACGTACGAGCAAAAAAAAAAAAGAGAGAAACAATGCGAAAGAAGCGTTATTCGCAAGTGGCTTAAATGTGACGCTGGGATTTACAGAATAAGGCGAGGCAGTCGAGTATCTGTTTCGGCAAATAATTTTCGACTCGACGTACGAGCGACGAAAAAAAAGAAAAAAATCAATTGCTTCTTCGATTAAATTTCAATATTAGCAGTATGGAAGTAAACAAAATGTCTGTACTGACTGAGCTATCGCAAACGTTTAACAATAAATTATCCGCCACGTCGCTTTGACAATTACACGATTCTTAAGTTATACAAATTATAATCCACTTAATCGACGATTACCGTAAGAATATTCCTAGAAATATATCTTTCTCGTTTTTTTTTTTTTTTTGCTTTTCATCTGTGTTTAGAAAACAACAATATTGAGTATCAATTATTGTACATAACATTGTAACATTTTTGGAAGTTCTCTCGAGCTCGGCGTAGAAAGTGTATATACCTTAAACTTTGATATTCAAATTTTTTTTCAATGTTTTTTTGTCTATTCTTTCTGGTAAATTTCGTGAGTATCTTCTTTTTTACATTTGCCGGCAACAATTGGCGCGGGCTTCTCTCCTCCTATTTTTGTCTCTATCGAAAGACAGTTATGAATTTGGCGATAATATTTTTTTTTGTATCGCCACGAAGGCGTATTCGAAACGAAAATTAATGGATATTGAGCTATCAAATGATTATCATCATTGGCTTGGAAATAATCTTGCGTACTCTTTTGTTTATCACACGAGTAGCATTGCAAAGAAAAAAAAAGAAAAATGTTTCGTGAAATTGATTATAAGTTTATGCGAATGTATGCTCGATTCGTGACACGAGAACAAGAATATCGAAACGAAAATAATGATAACGCAATTAACGCGATATTAAACGAATATCTAGAACGCTTTTAATAACAATAAACCCCGACAAATCCTCAGATCTTGGTAGATATCCGAAGATTTGTTTCTCGTAACATACACAGGTTTTTTTTTCTTCAATACTTGACAGCGACAGGATGTGAACACAATTTTTTTTTTCTTATTTTTCAATCCCCAGCTCGTCTGCTGTTTACGTTTTAAAGTCTTTTATGCAGTACAACAAGAATCTCAAAATTCATATACGAAAATATCAAACGGAACATTATTTCAAAAAATTTCACATTTTGCCCATTTTTTTGTTTTAATTTTCTTTTTCGAATTACAAACGTGTGACGTTTAATTAGCTGACTGCAAGTACCTTCGAGCTCCCGATATTACTCCGAGAATGAACGAATAAGCGAATTTCCAGATTCGTATGAAAAGGCAAGAAAACAAAACTTGCATCATGAGCCCCGTTCTTTCTTCTGTGAAGTAAAAAAAGGAAAAAGTTTGAATAAATATTCTACATTTTTGTCATCAACGTGTAGAGCTAGCTAGCGTCTATTACGTTTTTTTCTCTCTTTCTCTCTCTCTCTCTGTCTCTGTCTCCTTTCTCAACTAGTAGTTATTAGATACATTATAAATATTGTTTTAGTTTATAGTCGGAGATATAATGTTTACAATATATACAGGAAGAGGTATGATGATCGTAGTCAGCCCGGAGCGCAATTTCTTTTTCTCTAATATCGCTTTTGTTTCAACTTGCACTCTTAAAATACGACCAGAGTTGCATTTTTTTTCCATGGTACAAAGCGTGTGAACAGTGGTTCTCTCAAATCGATTTTTGCTCTCAACTTCGTTCTTCCTCGCTCTTAAGTCGCTACGAACGATCGTACATCGATACTCCCGTTCCGAGCAAAGACACACGCACATACGTTTTTTTTTTCTTTCATGGCATATAAAAAGCTAGTACGCTTTAGCTTAACTCGCATCGTGAATCATTGCCGGATTACACCGCGAATAAATTCGCTCGCGGTGACACTCGGTGGTATTACGCCCGTGAACGCGACCGGGGCGCAAAAGCAGCTTCTCAGAGTCCGTTTCTATTTTCGTTTCTTTCACCTTTCAACAGTGGGAATAGGAGGGACAAAGGTTGGAAATTGCCGAACCTTTTCTTTTTGGTGAAGAATATTTGGATCGATTGTTCCGCGCTCGAGCAACAATTGCGTACCGTGATTTTAAGGATAATCAATAGCCATCTGTTTAAAAAAAAGCATAACCTTTAATCACTCACGGACGATCGATTCAATGTTTAAAATGCCACTACTCTGTTTTCTTCTTTACTTCTTTCACAATATTTTGCAATTATCAAATATTTACACGAACTACGAACGAGATGAGCTTGGTCATGGGTAGAAGAAATGATTTTACGCGACCCGTGAATGATTCTATTCCTTTTCAGTTTTGCTGAAAGTTTCGACGACTTATTACGAACGTAAATTGTACGGCTTTTCTTCTCTATCATAGCGCGAGTGCATTTGGATATCCAAGAGTTGTTCAACTTTTCGATGGCTTCCTTTAAAAGTTTATGGGAAAACATCACAATCGGGGAAGGTGAAGAGGAACGGTTTTTCCGGTTGGGTATAAAAAAAGAGGGAAGGCGAACACTCTCCAGTGTTGACTCGCTCGTAATTCTCGCAAAACGAACGGAGCCGAGTTCCACGTACCCGCGCGCAGGTATTTTTCATCATTTCTAAATAACCGTATCGCACAGACTTGGAACTTGTAGGGGAAGGAGAACGCGCAAACGCTTGAGTTTTGTTAAGCCGTTGGCACGTGCTCCTCGAACGCGGAGTCGTCCAGTGTCACGGGTACGCCGAAACCGCGAGCAACGAGCTCGTCTGCCAGTGATATTACGCCGTGTTTTTGGATCGTGAGGTAAAGACTCACGTACACGTTCGAATCTATGTAACCCTCGATTTGGGCTTGTCCGATACTACCCGAACACATTTGAGCTACTACATCATACGCTTCCTGCTGCCATTCGCCTGTACGGGAAAAACAGAAACGTTATATATTATGTTTAATTATGAATTTCCAGACATTTCCAATCATTTTTCGAGTACTACATATGCTTAAGGGAATGACGAACACGTACCCAGCCACATCGAAATTTAAAAATTTAATTTCTCCCACACTATTCAACCGCTTTGAATGACATATATTGTGTGTATACAGTACGCTTGCTCTAAGAGGAACATGCTCGGTATTTACAAAAATTCTGAAAATAATCGTGCAGGTTGTGATTACCATGAGAGCAATTGCGAGCTACGATCCATCGTATTGCACTTTCACAAATTTCCCGAGCATAAGCCTCTCAAGCGGTCAAAAGTGCACATTTTGAGATTTGTTTCATCAATTTTCATGGAGAAAAGCGCTTGCATCCTTCCGAAAAATCAATATACTTTTTGACTTGGCACTTGTTCACTGCGCTAATTCGTAACCTCCGTCGCTACGATAGCTACTGTAATCTGCAGTAGGAAAAATGTCCAAAAAGTATTCTAGAATGGGCTTTTCCCATTTTCCCAGTCTAATTTTGCGCTTTCGGCAAAAACTCGGGCAGATTCGTAATCAGCGGTAAATTTCCGATCAAATACATCCTTTCAAAAGGTTAAAAACGGAAAAAAAAATTTTTCGTCTTCCCCCGGCCACTTGCCAGAATCTTGAAAATCACGGAATTTCAAAAGGTCGTAGGGTGAGCTCCTTATATGC
>JAPYZI010002282.1:0-37276 GCA_030523105.1 Ophioninae sp. A BG-2022a | reverse complement strand
ATTTTTTGATTTTTAATATTTTTTTTATAGGTCCTTTACGATGTAATTTGATCCCCTGAACACGAATATACCATTCATTTCCCCAAAAACCCAAAATTTATATGAAAAAATTGTAAAAAACTTCTAAAATCACGATTTCTTTTGCCGTGTGCAGTGTTTTTGACGAAAATTCACCGCTATTCGTAATCAGCTGAAAATTTCCGATTATACAGACCCTTTTAATACTGTTAAAAAAGAAAAAAATGTCCGACCACCCCAGCCACTTTTCCGGAATCTCAAAAATCACGAAATTTTAAGGTCGTAGAGTGAGCTTCTTATATACCATAGAGATTCAATGGGTGTGTTTGGACAAGGTTTTTTCTTAACTTAAATAATGGCGTTAGAAAAGTCGAGAGTCCGTCGGTAGTTACTCGCAGCGCAAAATCCCAAAATTGTCATTACCGACGTAACGAGGTGCCGCGTCAAAAGTTTCCAACGTGTTCGTCATTCCCTTGAGGGCGACAAGTTCCACGGCATTGAATGAAATCGTAATTTCTTCGTATTGTTTATTATTCCAAATATTCCTACGTTAACATCGCGAAGGAAAGGAAAAGAGAAAGCAGATTTTTTTTCGAAGGCATTGTGAAATAAGATGAGAATCGATCGAGAAAAGAGCGTTCCTTCTTTACCTCGGTCGTAGACTGCTGACCACTGAGGCCGGACACTAATCGCATTAATATACGAACGGTAAATCTCACGAGTACAATAGCTGGTTTTTTTTTTTCGTGTAAGGTTTGCAGCGAGCCGCGCGAGCACAGGAAGCATTTTTTTCTCCCATTTCCCAACTTCCTTCACCGGTCAAAGTTCACCGTTATCTCGTAGACCCGTGTCTCGTCCGTTCACGTTGGGTCGGACCGTAATATACCGGTACGTCAGTCTCACAAAGACTTCCAAAGGTTGACCGGAGGACAAAGATGACAGGAGTTCTCGGAGGAAAAAAAAACGCGTACCAACAACTATGAGAAATCAGCGAAGAACTCGTAAGGGTTGGATTAAAATTTGGCCGGACAGCGGACGAGTCATTGTGCCCGAGGGGATTTACGTCGAGAGAAGAAGAGACCTCGGAGTACAGAAACGACGATATCGTATTAGTGGGACGAAGAGAATCGTACACATTCCGTAATACGTATGAGGGTAGACGATAAATCAGTCATGACAGTGTACGAGACCCGAAAATCCACGTGTCAAAATATATGTACGACGCCGTAAATCAACGAGTCTTTGGGTTGTTTCGCGTCATCCTTAGTCGTACATGGAATAACGGAGAAAGAACCGTCGTTGGTTGGCTTCTGTCCGTGTTGGGTATCACGGGGAAGCGAACGGTCGAGTACGAACGACACCTTTGTACATACGTAGGTACGCGGATGACGCAGGGTACGAAACAAGGACATTCATTAATCGCGAAGCTGGCAAATCCCTCGCGCAGCTGGGGTTACTCGGTGGCAATGTTTGTTGATACACATGTCGCGTGCATCACTCTCCTCCTACCTAGGAAACGAGCCTCTTTTCCAACCTCGAGAACTTCCGGGCTGATCCGAGCGAGCTCGTACGTATCACGGGGGTGTTGGATCGGCTCAACTACAATTAAGCGTTATGTCCGTTGTCCGGTTGTTTCATTGGAGTACTGATTCTCGAGGGATGTATACGAGGAGTCAATCGATGACGATGCACTGCATCAGGAGAGCAGAACTGGTCTGGCAATCGAAGAGGCTTTGATCGGGTACGAATCGAGTCCGGTGTGATAACGCTGTCGAGGGACGTACGCTTGATTGATCATCGATGAGCAATGACTGAGGAAACGGGGTTCGTGGTTGCGTCGTAAAATTGTTGGCATCCTCAATCGGGCGCTTCGAGAGATTATTGATTCGTCGTATTTCTCCGTGCGACGGTCCTATCGAGGAACTCGCAACAGTGATCGAGACCTATTGATAACGAGCGTTAATTTACTCCCGATATTCCGGTGGACGATAAACGGAGGGAGAAACGAGCGAAGGGTCTCGTGGGCACGACGATGATAAAGGTCGAAGGTTTTATTCTCGTATCACTGCTTGGATTGACCTTGCCAGGAGTGGTTTATTTTTCTTTTTTTTTTTTTTCTTTCTTTTCTTTTTATACACTCAAGTATCCCGCTTCGTCGCGTTGTCTCTCAGCCCCTAATAACTCCGCGTTTATATACATCGCGCGTCTCTGTCTTATCTCCGAACATTAGTTACGAGGTCCCTCGGGGAGGAAAACGGAGCGTTTTAAGGGAAGGTCTCGAGCCCTTGTTACTCGGGGAAAAAATGGTAAGCGAGAGATGGTAAAGGGGAGAAAGATCGATATCGAGTCTGGTACAAGTTGCGGGTTAAGAGCTTTAAAGCTACAACGAGAATTTCGAGATTCGTGCGCGATGATATTTCGCAACACGATGCATCAAATTCTTTGGTTAAGTGGTGGGCCCGTTATCACAGCGAACGTTATCACTTCCGGGTGGCATAGATTTTTTGTTCGCCACACGAGCCGGTCGGGTACCCCGAAGAGAACTCACCGGGGCAGTTCGCGTTCCTTCGTATCTCCGATAAAGCAACGGGTCGGAGCAACACATTTCTTTCCATTATTCATAACGTTTCATAATCTCTTAACGTACGTCTGGCTTGAATTATCGCGGAGGAGAGAAGAAACGGGGCTTAAGGTTGAAGGCGGTAGGTCGCGCGTGGTTTAAAAACCTGAGAATAAAGTCTCGAGGCTTTACGCAGGGTTTCTCTTTGGACTACAAGGGAGGAAAGGTTCAAGCCGGTATCTCGAAGAGGGTCGGTTGTTTCGCGAGTAAGCGAGGAACAAACGGCAGAGCCTCGAAAATAGGACGAATCATCGGGATTGGATTGGAGGGGAGGGGTGTGCTTCGGTTCAAGTGCCATTCGTCGAAACGCCCGAGCATCAGGCAGTTTCACCTATAACCACGATAAAAACACGAAGGAGAAAGGGCAAAAATAATTGGACGCTATGTTTGTCGTTATATTTTCCGATGTTAAGGGCTACCCTACATAGCAAACTTCCCTCTCGTATTTTTCCGTATTCCGAGGGACTCCGCCTCCCGAAGCATCGTGAACGAACGCGCTTCTTTCAACTCGGCAAAAGGTTCCTTTGCCATCGAACCAGCCCCGTCCCGATGGAGCTCGAACCAGGTCTGGTACCGTAGCTTGTCATATTTCGAGGGAATATAGAAAGAGCTGTCGCCCTTTCCTTCGCTCTACGCGAAACGTGAATTAATTTTTCATGAGGGACACTGGGGGGGGGGGAGCGCCAGTTATTGGGTTTGCGCGCGAGGGGTTATTACCGGGATACTCTTATTTTTGGGGGGATTCGGAGAGCCGAATAACGCGCACGTGCCATTGGCGGATGTAATGTAATGAGATATTTTTGTGACGTGCCGAGTGCTCGTGAGATGCGTACAGAAATTCTAACGGTATGGGATAAAAGCCATCACTGATATTCGGTGGTATTATCAGGTAGGATTAGTTAGTTATGAAACTAACGCGGTCATGGCTGACGTTGCTTCTATACCTATGATAACACGTTTCAGCCTCGAGATAGGGATTGAGCGGGAGGAGACAGGGCGAGAGAAGTTACGGGTGATGAAGTCTCAGCTGGGGCGTTGCTCTTCCGACGGTTAAAGTTGAAGGAAGGGCCATCTATATCCGTGGCGTCATTGCTAGGGGCAATCCCACCAGCGCCCGTATGAAATAATTGACCAACTTCCAAAAGACGCGGATAGACACCTTCATTTCTCAGGTCCATGACCCGGAGGATGACCAAAGTCCACGATGATAGTCCGGGGGTTGTTTCCTTCCCTATGTTTGCGGCGAGTTGGCTAGACACCGGAGATTCGTACGTGTCATCCGTAATTCCGTTGGAATTTTATCAGGCGAAGGACACGGATTTAATCGAATTGTTGTCCTCGATCAGTGGACCAATCGGGTCAATGAGGAAGTTCCCTCTTCCAAACGAGTTTACCAGGACGCGATCGAAAAGTACGAATCCGCTTGTTCTCACTGATGACGGCCTAAATTCATTGCCGAATTCCGAGTCGGACAAACATTCACGTCGCATTCATCAAGATTTTACGAAACTTCGTTACGGCAGGTTGATGAAGAGCCGAAATCGCTGATGTTTCTTTTCTTTTTTTTGTACAGTTTTAGTTTACCCTCAGTGTTTCGTTCGACGATACGTGTTGCCCGGGAGTTTGCCTCCCTTGGAGGATAGAAGGACGATCAATTAACCTGTTCCGACACAAAAGAAGCTCATCCAGGTACACCAGAAACTGGGACCGGAAATGCTCGCGGGCGGAAGTTGCGCGAAAGAAGGGACAAAGCGAAACGCAGACTGGTAAAAGGCAAAGGAAATTTGCCTAGGATCCACCTTTCAGAGGCTATAGACGAAGGGTGGTTGAATCCCGAGATATAACTGTACGGTAGCGCTCTCTTGGTTAAGGCACACTTTGTTCGCTCGTGCTATTTTAATTAAAGAGAAGGCAGGAATGAAACAACGCTCTCCGAAGGGGGGTTTGAGGCGGGTAACCTTTCGAGGGTTGGATATCGAGTTGGCAAGGTTTCCTAGCTGAGGAGGAGGCGATTATCGTATGGCGAACCGGGTGAGACAAAGGTGTACGATTCGATTACGTAACGAGATATAACATCCACCGAGATTTAACGTCGTCAACATTTTTATTTTACTTTCGACCATGTTCGATTACTTTGCGACGAAACAGTTTTTCGAAAATACACAAAATTCGCCATCAGTTACAACTTCGCGAATACGCAATCTCGATCAAACGTCACACACTGGACTCACCTTTGCTCGTTCCGTCCGGACCTCGTAGTATGGTGCACTCTTCTATTGTACCGTAGGCAGTGAACAACTGTCGGACATCGTCTTCGGTTTGTTGCTTGCTGAGCATTCCCACGAACAGCTTTCTGTCTGCATTGGGAGGTCGGCCATGTTTTGTATAGAGAGAACAGAGAAAATGTCTTTGCGTTAGACGTGCAAATTATTCTACTCGGTGGTATAGGTGGGGTGTGATAATTTTGGGGTAACAGAAACACGAAAAATATATATAATGAAGGAACAAACGCAATGTAACATAGTACAAATATATATATATATATATATGTATATATTTTGATATATATGTATATATATATATATATATATATATATATATATATTTGTGTGTAATATTGAAATCTTGCGGCTAACACCGAGAACGACATAGTTACACGGTACACCAGCAATCGCATACCCACCACCCTAGAGCGAGGGATATTTAAGGCGCGTGGGGACGCGTCCACTTAAAATTTCATCAATTTTTCATCGTAGACGCGCCTCAGTCACGTCTGTCGCTCATTGCCAAAAAATAATAATAAACAAAAACAAGGAAACAATAACGTCACACATTTCATATAATACGCCAATGTACGTACATCTAACACCATAACTGATGCTGCTTTGTGTTTTGGGATTTTACGGTAGATAAAATATCAAACGCATAATCCAATGTAAGATTTTGATAATATCGCGTTAAAGGAAGAAACGATAAAGTTATGATTAAACGAAACATAGCCACAAGAACACGAAGGGCAACGAGTATTCAACAAATTCGTAAAGTTTATCCAAATCCTACGACCTACGACCACAAGCCGATTAAAACAGATGGGTACGTCGTTTGGGTAGTGATTTTTTTGGGGTAACGTTGTTTTCGTTTTTTTTTTTTTTTTTTTTTTTGAAAACTTTTACTATAAAGTGACAACGGTGGGTCGGTGCTTCTTGCAGCTATTTCTAACTGTCATCCTTGTGCAGCGCTACAGCGGACGAGGGGGACTTCCGCATTTTTTTTGCACCGATCGCTTTTTCAGGGCCTGATTAATCATTTTTGCGTCTCGTTTTAATTTCGAAAAGCACGTATGTAATTTTGTCATTTTTATCGTTGAGCAAAATTACCGTTTCAATTTCGTTCGCTCGTTGATACCAATTTCGATTTTTGTTTTTTTTGTTTTTTTTTTTTTTCTTTTCGTTCCCTCGTCGTAACACAGCTTTAGAAATATCTGCACCGTTTCCACATACACGTAACTGCTGCATTGACTGACGCATTTTCGTCTACATAATTACGATGAATATCAAAAATATTGTGAGTGTACATGTGTCTGCACGTATAATTTTTTTTTTTTTCTTTTTTTTTTCGTACATGTGTGTTTGTGTGTTTGTGAGTGTGCAAACGGTAATCACGAGGCTTGACAAAATGTCGGGGTTCCTTGGAAACGGGACGCTGGTAGGTGAAACGGATTCGGGCTGCACATTTTCCATCAATACGAGTTCACGTCTAGGTATACGAGTAATATATAAGGTGTAATAAATTCACATCATAATATTTAGAAAGTATGTACAAGGTGATATACATACGTAATATATTTATATATATATATAAAAATATGAAATATATATTATTATTATATATTTGAAATAATATATTTATATATATGTATATATCGTAAAAAAAATACACATCGACAACGAACGAGACAATATAACATCCAACGAGCGAGCCACTATATGGTCACAGCTTTTTCAAAAGAGCGATGGGGTATTTTTTTTTTTTTTCGTTATAATTAAATGTCATTTTCGTCGCTGGCACTGGGATCATTTGAAATTAACAAAATTCGCGTACTCGAGAAATGACGATTTACAGCGAGTTCCCGATGACAGACAATTGAGCAGATATTAAAACGACAAGTAGTGCAGTCACGATAGAGTTAAAAGACAAAAGTATCTCTTCAGAGATAACCAATTTGTATTTAATATTTTTTTTTTAATTACGATTTAAAAAAAAAGACGTTATCAGTGTTCTTTGACCGTTGAAGGGCGTTCAATTTGGACACAGAACTTTTACGAGACGCCAGAATATTTCGGTTGGAATGTTTTCGTTCATGTACGAATCAATCGTTCAAGTGGAGGGAGCCAGCAGCGTGCGACATTGTGGAGTGTGGATTGTGGATAACGGCATGTTCGGTTGAGGAAATTCAAGAACTATTATGCGAGCAGCAATTAAAATAGAGGTGTTGCATCAAACTGTGCTGGCCAAATAACGCTGCGGTGACGGCGCGTGACGAGGGGGTAAAAAAGAGTTGACTTTTTTTTTGTTCTCAACGCACTTCGATCGTTCTCTCGTTTTTTTTTTTTTTTTCTCTCTCTCTCTCTCTTTCTCTCTTTTTGTCTTTCTCTCTCTCTTTCATTTTTTTTCCATCTACAGTTATTATTCGTTTCCGTTTGCGAGTTCGTTCGTTCGTTCGTACGTTCGTTCGTAAGTCTGACGATTTGTCTGATCGGTAATCCTCGACATCGACCTCAGATTGGATTGCACACGTCGAACAATGATAATGAAGAAGAAGAAGAAGAACGGAAGGTATCTTGGAATGGAAGCTAGCTATCTCCTGGAAGTCGAAGTTACCTTCAGCGGCCGGCACCGGTGCCTCCTACTTCCAGAAGATGGCACAGGCGCTCCCGTCGTCCATCATGCACTCTGGAATACAGAAGAGAAACAAAGATGGTTTTGTGGCCTGCCAAGTAACCAATGGTGTTCGTCGTTCGTTAATCGCCATCTTATTTCCGGCAATCAATACGTTACATTCAGCAATATTAATTCGTCGATGTTCATCAAAACGGGCGTAGTAGGAAAAAAAAGTACAAACAAAAAAAAAAGCAAACAAAAAAACTTGACAAAGTGTACATTAGCGTTATATTAGACCTATAGGCTCGCAGTTTCCGGTATCGTAAAGTCATAATCCCCCTATTTTCCTAAATCGCAGTTGCCACCACTCTTAATTCAGATAGTAACGGTCTTGAACGACGTAGCTCCTGGCACAATCCTGATGACGGTTCTTCTCAAAGATCGTGATCCGAAAAGCTGCATCGCGAAGCACGAACGACGATTCCTGGCATCGGATGTACCGATGATACGAAAAAACGGTGGGATATATTCGCGAGTGAATTCGGCAGGGGAAGAGGGTGGTTCGAGGTGGTAGTTTCGGAAAGACTGGCTCGTTCGAAGACGCGGTACCCCTCTCACGTAACACCCTCTTCTCAAGCGAGGCTCCGGGGCACATTTAAGGATTTGTCTCGGGAAATTAGATTCTCGCCTGAGTTGCAGCGTCATTCCCAAGTACGAGCCTTTCTGCGCCATCCTCGGGCACCCGGTTGGGGGCATCGAGTGCCCCCAACTCTCATTGCGCGTACGTACGGACCCTACGACGATTTTCGAGGAGTACAATGGTATTGGTGGTAGCAGTGGTGGTAGGAGTAGATGGAAGTAGTAGCGAGCAGGCAGATCTCACCTTTTAGTTCTGGGGGACCCTTCTCATCGTGGCATCCCTTTCTCCATTGTCCCCATCGAGATGTCGTCACCGAGGCACATCTCCAGGAATTGGTCCTTTGTAGAGAGAGAGAGAGAAAAGGAGAGAAAGAGAGGTATGGATAGGGAGAAGGAGAGACGGCAAAGTGTTAACGCGTACGCGACCCTTTAAGCCCTCTTCATTCTCGACCACCCGATTTTCCCGCACTTCGTACGTATTATCGCGGTGATACGATTCTCGCACATAACCACCAATTCCGACATGACCCTTCCAGCAATCGTTCGCCGAGAAGTATTTTTCGTACTTGTCGCTGACGATCGCACTTCTCTCACGGAGATTCCTTTCTCATATCGCTTTTTCGATCGGTCTAAACTTCCCGACTGTCCTTTCTTGCCTATGCCAGTGCTCGACGCTCCCTCTGGTCTTTGGTCAGCTTGGAGAGTTCATTTGGCTCATACAATTTCAGCTAACCAATTTTTTACTAGGACTTTATCTCGTACTTTTTCAGCGCGAGAATTCCGGGCGGTGACGATGATAATGACGCTGATCATTCCAATCAGAGATCGTTGTTTGCTATGATATTTGTGAATAAACGTTACGAAAAGTTTGAAAAAGATCGCCATCATTGATGGAGCACAAACGGTCGTTATTGTTAAAAGTAAAATCAATTTTGGAGTCAAGACCAGCGATCGATATTCTTCACAAACAGCATCCGTACCTTCCCGCCAACTCTCCTTGATTAACGCTCAAACCCGTTTTACGCATCCGTTACGCTTCTTTATTCTTTGTCAATAAAAAAAAAATATACGTGATAGAGTTTTCATCGACAATTTCAATCCCGTGCTTCGTTCCATTCGTGTGATCATTGTCGACGTTGAGACCTCCGTATTTTTCCATGGAGCTTCCCAGTTGCGCAATATCAACCATGAGTGATACCTTTATATCCTGGGGTTGAGTTTATCCAAGAAAGGCTGGAGGAAACGAGATTCGCGGAGAGAATGGATAAGACTGGAAGTGAGCAAGAGGGAATGGAGCGAGTGATGGCGGTGGGAAACGAGGTGGCTCGCCTAGGGATCGAAACTTATCTACTTGCTCAACTAGCGTTGGTATAGCTTTCTCACTCGCCTTATCCAATCGAAAGAACTTGTCTCGAGTTCGTCCAAGTTCTCCTTACATCTGTGTCTCTGTCTCGCGTCTTCTCCTGTTAAGACTCTCCGACTTGTACTTGCGCACGATCTCAAGCAACGTGAATTTCTCAAATGTGTTCTCCAGACTAGACCATACGTATATAACGTTCCGAGGGAGTTACTCTTTTTATCCGTATGGGCTCTATCAACGGATCTACTGGGTAAACTTTTCCCTGAAACCGAAGCTTCGAATAAACGTAAAAAATAGATGGGATTTCAATTAACCTAAAAAAAAACGACGTGATACAAAAAGCATTTATAAATTAAGCATAGAAGTTACTCATTGGTTAAACAATGTTTTATGGTGAATCCAAAATTGAGTAATCATTCAAATTCGAAAGTACCATAACTTATCGGGATCTCTTTGGTATGTTTGAACTTGATGGAGTTGGAGCACAATGCTGTCATTAGAGAAGCGATTCACCAGTCCTGAAAAGAACTTAAGTGTGCAGAAAACCGAAGTCTCGGTATTCGGCGGAGAAGTATAAGAGGAAAGATCGAACGGAAATTCAAGGATGTAATGGTTCCCGAGTGGAAGAGTAGCCGTAATGAGGCGCAATTAAAATTCGACCTACCCTTTGTATCCGCTAATAGAATGTCCAGATCGGGCGTTATGACGGCATTAAAGTGATTCCGAGCTTGTCAAGAGCAGCAGTCAAGCTTTCGCTCTCGTTTTTTTTGAGGTTTGCTTCTGGAGGATCTATAAATGACGTAATTAAATCAGACCCAAGGGGCTTTCTTAAGATCGTCCGTTAAGGGTCGTCATTAATTAAACGCGAAGACGAGTAAAAGTGCTAGCTGAGCTGCAAAACGAACGGCCAATCAAGACGCCACGCTGAACAATGGCAACCTTTTGCGGTCGCAGGTCCAGAACTATCGCGGAGAAAACCCCGTTGCGTATACGTATCAACCTCTGTGTACCGGGGGTTTGAAATTCCAAAAGAAGCGTCCGTTATGCCGATGATCAATGTATTCGGTCCGATACCTGGACCATTGGTATTCCTAACGGCTAACTGTACGGTTGTTCGCATCAAGATTGTTTCCGGAGACATCTTTCGGGAGTGTAGGAAAATCCTTGTTGGCTGATGTACCGAACAACCCTATGGTCACAATCTAGCTGACGGCAGAGTTCAGTGACCCCTGATTGAACATAGTCTCAACGTGTACGGATCGAGCGCAAAATCTCCATAGGTATACGCGGTCGTAGACAAGCGTCAGGCGGAAGGGAGGTTACAGAGGGTTTGGATCCCGTCGACGTCGAGACTTGCC
Organism: Ophioninae sp. A BG-2022a; assembly: GCA_030523105.1. Lineage (NCBI taxonomy): Eukaryota > Metazoa > Arthropoda > Insecta > Hymenoptera > Ichneumonidae > Ophioninae sp. A BG-2022a. Next base: position 26,400 of record JAPYZI010002282.1, on the reverse strand, counting down.
GGATCACTCCACCCGCATCCACATCAAGGCGAGGCTTTGTAGGGGCCGCGTCGAGGCAGGCGACCGGAGATTACAATGGCATCTCCTCCAGATTAGCATATGAATTAGGATGCCATCCTGGCGTCGCCAGCTATGCCCCGAGTACACAGGCTCTCCTCTAGCTGCTTCCGCCGCCTAGTCGACACTCCTGCTCTCTTCAGAATCGCAACTGCCTTCATCTAAACGACGAAGGAGAGCTGACGCTTGTGTGTTCCAGCAGGTAACGCGTACGTATTATGCGGAAGAGCTGGGAGAACGACGGAATACCCGATCGCCCGAGAGTGAACGCTGGGTAGTCAGCATAAAAGCATAGTCAAGAGGAGACGGGCGCAAGCGGAAAGAGGGCCCAACCGCTGTGAACGGACACTTCGGTTTGACTGAGAGAAACCAACGCTTCCTACAATGACACAGGGGTCAGTGAGATATTCATACGTCCATCGTGAAAGCAAACTTGGTTCAGGATTTTCGAAGATGTCCACTGCCCCGGACACCCGGATTAGGTTCATAAATCCCTCGAGAAGTCGCTTCGGAGAGCACCGAGAAGAGCTGCGGTACGTCTGAATTTTGACTTGTCAGTTGACTTCTGTAGAGTTGTTTGTGCAGTCGTATCGTTTTCCGATGCACTTCTCTTTCCTTCAATAATTCTGGAAGTTTCATAGTCCAAGCTCCGGGTCAAAACGGACTATCCGGTTTGATGGCTTCCTCAGTTGGGATTTATTTTTCTTCTGTCTGGGATCATTGTTATTCTTTTGCAGATTAGTAATCGTGATCGGTCAAGAGTCATCCACTTTGATTCGATTTGCTGGTATTAGGATGCAGGATGTTCATTGATCCTGAGATTACTGACAGCGTGTAGGTCAAGCTAAGATTTTCTTACGAGTTATGACTGATTTGATTTAAAAAATTGCTATCACGCACAGTCTAATTCCGAATTACTACCACCTTAAGAAAATCTTCTTATCGTTCTTCCGCTCCGATGAATATTCCAAGTTGTCCGCATGGTCTCTCATTCCCATCTTTATCGTTCTCTATTTGGCTAGCTTCTCTTTGAATCTCTGTGCATTTCCGTAAATGAGTAATCTTGCATTTCCTTCACGAATAATTTATTATTTTTGCCATTATTCTCTGTACAGGTTACGATATGTGTTAGGTTGGTCTTTCAAGACTTTTCCATCAAGTTTTGACTGTCGTAGCTTCGTTTGGCTTTGGTAAAATATATCTCGAACAAATCCCATTGCAGCATATTTATGGTCTATGGGGGTGTTACGCGATACTATTTTTTGTGTCGCGGTACAGTGAGAGTACGAGGAAATGGGAAATACCGATTTGTTCGGGTCGTGCTCGAAGTACTCTCGAGGGAAATTTTCATGTTTGGCATAGAACAATGAGAGGCAAGTTCCGGCTTCTTGAACTTCTGTATATGCACTCTCCATGGTTGAATGTTTATATCAAATTGCAAATATGTACGTCGGTATATCAGTACAGGGGTAATTTAGTATAACCAGATATATTCGATTCCCAATAAACTCGACGTCTTAATTAGAGTGTAAATAACCAATCTATGATGTAATTCGCCAATCGATATGCGCAGTTATCTTACCTCCGCGGTTTTCACTGTCCGCCGGCTTCACTTGGATAGGACGGTTCATCTGTAACACACGAATTAATGCGATCGTTAATAACCGATTTCACGGAATAGTAGGTTATTGCTGAAGAGACACGTGTAATCTAAAAATTCATTCATAAATAAAAAAAAAAAAAAAAAAATAAAAAAAAAAAAAATAAAAAAAAAAAAAAAAAAAGATTAAGGTGTTCGATGTTCGGGAAATCGTAGCTGTAGCCCGAATCTGTCATCAGCGTGATTTGTTTATCAAGATTTACTTATTTTTTTCTACATCGTCCGCTTCTTTGGCTCAAGCTCACGGACTTCAAACTCTGAACCGCGTGTGTGTACGACATTGAAGAATTTGTTTGTAGCAAATCTATAGACGGAGCAAAAGCATGGTACCTTTACGCTGGACAGTTCCAGCGAGGTTGCTTCAATGCGGAAAGCTCCGCGGACTCAATAGCGGAGGTTTGGTCGAACAAATAACATTGTTTATTTGTGAGTCGTCCAAATTTCTAGCCAAGTGTAGGCAGGGAGAGGGGGGAGGGAACACACGCGTACAGTTTTCCCAACCGCCCTACATATCATTGCCCCTTCTATTTTTCTCCTTTTCGGTCGTTGGTTCGGTTCGCTTCGCGATGGTATTACGGTTGCTGGGGTGGCAAAGATGCATGATTCATGATACTGTGGAGTGGGGTGGGGTGGATAGCTGCTGGCCGAGGATCCTTCGAACAGACCTCCTCGTCCTTTGGCCCGTATCACTTCCCGCTCTCCTTTCCCTCAACGACGCGAATCCCACTGTCCTATAGCTCGGCTTGCTCCACATCCCCCTCGATTATTCAGTCAGCTTAGCGTGTGCCACGTCAATGCTATACGGGTCTACGTATATACGAATCCACCATCTCTCTTCTCCGCTTCGATCCGAGTTCTTACTAGCCAATTTCCCTCCCAGCGTGCATCCCCCCTGATATCGTAAGCAACCGAGAATTTTCTCCCCTCCCGGGGACACAGGGGTCGGGGGTTGGTAGGTGCCGCGAATACGTTCTTCCGCTTCCATTGTGTGGCGCTCAGGGTTCTCCTTTTACAATGCGTTTCACAGGGTTTACATTGATGTCTACGTGCATATAATTTATGGGGTCAATGACTCTTCCACGTAAACCACGTGGCTCTCATCACCGTTCTACGTCCCTTTCCACCTTGGAAAACCCTACGAATGAAGAGCTCTCGAAGTGAACTAAGGTAAAGGTACCAATGCTGGGAAGAGTCCCATTGTTCGAGCATTACTTGGAATGTTACGTTAGATATATACATGAAAAGCAATGAAATTAATAAATAATAATAACAATGATAACACGTTCAAACGTTGGGATACGAAACTGTCCGAACTGTACAATTTTGCTATTATTCAACATTTTAATATATATATTTAATATATATATATATATATGTCTAGTTTTTAATTCACGCGTTCTGAAAAATAGAGCTTATGAGATTGATGGTAATTCTAGTAACTGTCCTCGAAAACGATTCTCAAATAAATGATCAATTCTTCAACTTTTACAACTGTTAATCAGCCAAGAATTGGTACCGTTGTTTCAGCTGCCATTGTGTCCAATCCTATCGGATTTACGTCTGAAATTACACGATTTTACCGATTCAAAGTATCAACTACCGATTCCACGTTTATCTTCCGCCCATCGTCAACTTTCTTTCCGAATTGACAAGTTCTACATCAGTCGTATGGGGTTGTAAAATGAATTCTGAAATTTCATGCAACGTATTCCGTTTAATCGTATCGCGAATTTCGACAATTTGAGGGATTTAATGAATAATCAGGAACGGCCACTTGGGAATCGACGGAACGAAACGATCGACGTGTCCACGTAATTATCGTAGGTACACAAACGATGGGACGAAGAGTAGTAGCTGCGCCGTTTAACGGAGTTATTTAATATTCTATAGAGACTATTACCCGCTATCAGTCGGGCTCTCCCATTCGCAGTCAGCCGGATAGAAGGGGAAAACCCGTCGAGCCGCGCTCGTAGTTTGCATCGTGTGGCGAGGTGGAATCGTGGAAGGAATGATAGAGACTCAAGGGAGAACATGTGGATACGTATGAGAATCTTCTCAGCCGGTATACGAACGTCATGGACTGTAGCCGCGGGTCAGTATAGCAGGAAATTGAAGTTTGCCTCGAGTACCGGCCATTAGAATGGTTTGTTGATAGCTTGCGTTGTCAGGGAAACGGAATATACCGTATATCGGGCTTTTAACGTGGATACCGGAACTGAGATACATTCGCGCTTCCACGAGGTTCTCCCTTATCTATCCGCTAGGGAAAGAGGGTGATGTCTCGATCGCTACACCGAGACAAAAAAATTGATATCAACAAAATGGGTGTCCGTTCGATATTTTTGTTTTTTTTTTATTTGCTTCAACCACATTTTTCGTATTATCGAGTATTTCTTAGTGAATTCTATTCTTTACAATTATTTATAGAAAATAAATAGTTCATTTATTTCTATCAAATTTATGGTAATATTATTTAATAACTAGATACTTTATTTATTTTGTATAAATATTTTATTGTGTTTTATCTGGAAAATAAAAACTTTTCGCAATCAACGATTCGTGAAGAAATTGATCGATCAGTTTTAAATCTTGATTTTTGCACAAACGGGAAAACATCAAACGGCACGTATCGTAAATTAAATAAACATTTATATCAGTTTTCAACATTTTCAAAGTTGTTTTTAATAAAAATATATGTGTGTATATATTTAAATTAAATATATGATTACGTCTAGGATATATTTTTATTCAAAAATATTTTTTATACACTCAAAAAAAGGATGTAATTTAATTTTATCTTTATTTATTTTAATTCAAATATATATATATATATATCATTGTTGCTGATAATATACGAAACGAATAGGAAAATATATTGATGACGAATGGGATCGGAGTAGACCTCGACGGATTAAAAAAACTTATTTCGTTTTAATAAATCTTATTTATATTTAATTCTTTTTTTTCAATGTGTACGCGTGTTAAAGGTACTAAGAGATTCGCGTGTGCACCTGTGTGTATGTAAACGGACTTGCTAGCCAACGAGGAACATCATATCCAATGAGGATCGACGCCTGAACGTCAAAGAATTACGCCTTTTTCGTTTTAAGCCCTTTTTGCGCATTTCCTGCGCGGAAACACACCAAAGTTTGATAAAAATCGCGCTTGTTCGAGGGTGAATTTATGGCACTTTAATCGGAATTGCATCGTGACAACCGACCATCCATTAATCATGCAACGAGTCTTCCCGCACGGGGACTCTCGTGATCGACGCTCAACGATTCCTACCACTCTTGTATTCGTCGCCAGACGAATCAGCCGCATCACGATTATCGATTCAATCTTATCTAGATTTTCTTTTTACGTGATTGCGGTCTTTCTGCATAATTGAAGTTCTCATTTTCATCGCAATTGTTTTGCGGCTTTCAAAAATAAGACACTGTACAGTCATAGAAAAAAATTCACCCTTATTCCCTTCCAGGTCATCTGACGTCTGTATGAGATTTTTTTTTTAAAGTAAAATCCACGAAAATTCGTATTTCGATCTTTAAAAAATTCGAAAATTCGTATTTCGATCTTTCAAAAATTGAAAAATTCGTATTTCGATTTTTAAACAATTAAAAAGTTCGTATTTCGATCTTTAAAAAATTCGAAAATTCGTATTTCGAATTTTCTAAAGATGTAATTACGAATGTACAGTTTTGAAATTTTTCTCTATACTTTTAGTATAAACCATCATTACTTGCTAAATTTCATAGTTCTAGACCGACGGAAAATACCCTCTAAATTTTGATTGCCCTGAGAGTTGAAATATACGTTTTTTTTTTGGCGGCATAAACGGACGTATCTTATTTTTACGTTAACTTAGAAGTTTGATTCTTTTCAGAGCTTAAAGGGATTGTAGTATATGATATTAATTTCAACTTTTCCTTTTGAGATACAGAACCCTCAAAGGATCGTTCCTTAAGTCGTTGTAAAGAATTTCTAAAAAAAATTGCTCGAATCATACGTGCAGAAATAATAGACGTAAAGTGGTTCATTACAAGTTAAAACCAATTTGGTACAATGAATAAACGTATATATGAAGAGTATGGAAGTTCGGACTGTCAATTTGGCAAAGGTCCGTAAAATATTATCCCAAGATCTCCAATCGGGGAACGTTTTCATCGAATTTGAAACAGACGTCCCATACGTGGATAACATCGATGAGATCAATCAACCCGATCAATTGTACGATCTAATGGATAGGATATCCAATATCGCTTATTAGCCCAAAATGACGAAGTCGTTTCCAGGATCTGGCGTGTCCATTTCGGCGACTTTTCGACACTATGATACGAATAACTGACGCGCGCATATTGATAACCACCAAATTGAATGGTGAATACCGGTTCGGAAATTGAACGAGCCGGACAGAGGCTTGGCCAGTGGACACAACGGTCCACTCTCTTTCCATCCGATTCTCTTGTACCCTCTGTTGGTGGTAGCTCCGGTATTTGACTCGAGTAGTTGGGCCGGGAACAGCCTGGGCTTGCAATCAATGTCCCGATTGAAGATAAGGGCTATTCCGCCCTACAGACTGGCGGTCATTCCGTTCACTCCATATATATTCCCTCCGTACTCCACCAGGCCTCTATGATTTATATACGAAGTGGTCTCTTCGTTCCTGCTGTATTCATTACGTGATTACACCATTCGTAGCTTGAATCTTTCACGTCTGTATACCTGTCGATAGACTCGCCAGCTGCTACGCTCAGATACCATGAACGTTGCTGACTCTTGCGTAATAATTATCTATCAGCTGACTCACCGGAATATCGTAATCTCATGATACGCAGGCTCCTTTGTACCTGTCTATTGGAAAGATGGAATTTTCGACAGAGAAAAGTTTAAGACACCCAATAGGAAACATGACATTGTGGAGTACTTGGAACGAACGACGTTTGTAAAAAAAAAAAAAAAAAAAAACATCAAAAAGCCTTCAAATTTTACTCGCTACGTACGTTCCATTTTTTTTCTATGTTGGTACACGTGTCATCAACGTATATTGACATTATCAGCCTTTTTGCATGTTTAGTTCGTTTTTTTTTTTCATAGATAATGAGTTTAGACGTATTTTGATGTACTCGCCGATTGTTTTTCTACCGAAAACGATAATGCACTTGTTCACGCATCTTTGATTGTTCCTGATATTTTTTGGCAAACAAAACAAAACCGTAATCATTCCTCAGCCACCTTATAAACCGGACTTGGCTCCTGTGAGGTTTTTTTCGTTCCCAAAATTGAAAAGAGCCACGAAAGAACGGAGAATTTGTCACGCTTGATGAAGACCGTATCGCTGGCTAAAAAAAGCCAGTATCAGAAGTACTCCAAGGATTGGTTAAAGCGTTGGTACAAGTGTATTATTTCTAAGGAGTATAACTTTAAAGGAGGCAAAATAAATATTGACGAATGCTTAAATATTGATCGAGGTAAATATAAATTCACCTTACTTTATGAACAAACGTCCGGTAGTCCAGTAGGAAAAATAATAGTTTCGCTGGAGTACCGTTCGCTACATACACTGTTGGTACGTTGGAGGTTTTTTTCCGGAAGGCTCTGGTACAGGTATGTATGAGCCGAAAGATCGAAGTGGTCCGGAGAACGAAGGCACCCACGACTCCTAGTCCGGATTAAATCTTAACGAATCTCCGGGTATGGGATAATTGTCGAAATAATTGAAAGTCCAAATTCAATTTTCACTCTCGTATCTATGTGTCGTTCTATCTATTATCTTCGCTCCTTCACCCCTCATGGCGGATTGTCTCGTATGTGGACAATTGTTATTTTACGTGCTCTCTAACCTTTTCTCCTCCTACTCTCTCTCGCTCTCTCTGTCTACCGTAGCTCTCAGTCGATTTTCTCTCCGCCTGTGTTTTGCACCACTCGGCTATTTGTATTCTGCCCTCTTATCTGAACTTTTGTAGCGTGTAACGTGTCCATATAAATTTGCGACGGTTTCGGTTGGGGATGTGTATGTACATATTACACGTAAGCTCCGCGGAGAAGCTATCTCTGCCCTCGGTTCCAAAAATATCCGGCGATGCTCAAAGGACTACGGTGCAAGCTGTATCTATACGAATCCACGTATACGTACGTGTATGTATAATAGATGTACCGGGCCATTAATCTACGTTTCGAAGGAACGATGCGCGGCGTAACACGACCCCCCAAAGTCCGCGATCAAACGTAAACTTCTCGCTAAAAATTCCTTCATAAATCTATCATAAAATTGTTCGTTTTCAGCAGCGTGGCAAACTTTTCTTTCCTTCCCACTTTCTTCGGAGCTTCTTTACGGTGAGGAACGAACAAGATCGGAGCTTCCGCGTTGGCTCGGCGAAAACCTCCTCCCTGGAGGATTGCGGGACGTATAGAGATGAGCACCGATGGACGGAGAGAGAGAGAGAGAGAGAGAGAGAGAGAGATTGAGGAAACGGGAGCCTCGAGAATACACACATTCTCCATAACTCGCTCCTTGTGTCGTAAAAGTAACTTTTTTTAACGCTCCGTCGCCCACTATTCGAGGAGGTTTTCCTTTCGTTTCCTGCCAGCTTGTATGTATCCGTAACATCATATACGTGCACTGTCATTTTCAAATACCACTTTTGGTAAATATCAAATTTTGACGTTTACTTTTTTTTCCCGCCTATTCTCGAATCCATCCGGTCCGATGAAAAATCCGTTTATCCGATCGTTCGTGAAATTTCTAAAAAAATATAGATAAGCGAAGATCGGATCGTCGACGTGCAACGAAAAGTACTTACTTTTGAATTTTCAACTTTGGCAAAATTATTCATCGTATTCCATATTGATTTATGCTTAAAAAAATAAGCTGAAAATATTATTAGGCTCCAAAATTATATTTTCGTGCAAAGAAAAATGATTTTTAAAAATTATAATCAAAATTGTATGAGCAAAAAGTATTTTCGTTGCTTATCAACGTTTCGTGATATAATCCCATATTATCGATTATTACTTATGGAAACCATAATTTCCAAGTTGATAAAAAATAATCTATAGTAGGGATAAAGCGTAAAATACAACAGCGATACATTCACATCACCCCTTGATAATTGCTTAATATCGTATTTCATGAAACGAAAATAATAAAATACGATAATCAACGTCATCAAATAATATATGTAGAATAATTCACGAAAATAATTATTATCGGTTGAATAAATAACGACTGGATTTCATTGGCTAATTAATCCGAAGCAGAGATAAAAAAAAAAGTAATACCCCGATAATAAAAGTGGATAAAGGACCCAATAATGACCAAAAATAGAACGAAGGGCAGATAAAAAGTATAAAAATCGGGTACCCCTCTAACCAATTGTAAAAAGGACCCATACGTCTGTAATAGAATCAGCAGTACGTATTTTAGTACTCTAATATTAATCAGCTACAAAAGCGGAACAGAAAGAGTGCGGTGACCTTTCTCATTGTTATTCCCATTGCTCGTACACTAAATAAATACGCACATACATATATTTATGACACAAGAATTCAACGGATAAGAGATCAGCTATAATTCGGCCAGGAAACTCGACCAACATTACGAGTTAGGCTCGTATCGATAAACACGCACCTGCGTCTCTTCCAGTATGGTGAACGAGCGAATCGAGGAGCGGACCTTGCGCGAAGGGGATTGCTCGGGCAAGCGAAGGACGATGGTAATTTAACTTTATTAGACTCTTATCGATATTACCCAATGCCAGCTCTGAATCAACCCTCGAAGGGTCAACCCGCGAGTCCGTAGAATTAAATGAATACTCGCTACCGATTATAACTGGTATTGGGTTTTATCGTCATTTGAGAGGTATCCTTTATGCGTGGTCGAACGTCATAGTTAGCTTCGATTTTTGTTCGTGTTCCCATAGAATTTACGTATAAAAAATTTCGGATCCGTTGACATTTCGAGATACTCGATAATTCGGCTTTTTTGAAAAACGATTTTCAAAATTAATTTTGAGAAAAATCAATGATTGAAAAATAATTTGTTTATTGAAAAAATTACTTATTTAAATTACTAGGACTATCTTATTTAAATTACCAGGACCCAATACTATCAGTACCGTCCTCAAAGTTAAATCCCCCACTATACCACACTGTATATCCACAAAAAAAAAAAAACACAGAATTCGGTACAGCAATGATGGTCGTACGTTGACGACCCAAAAATATCTCGTCACGACCACCGCTCGGATCATGAAGATCGTAGAATTCATGATACGGGGAGCAGCCGTGTACATCGTTATCCACGAATGTCCAGGTCTATCTACATATGAAACCGGGCATGGAGACAATACTCGTTTCTTTTTCTACCAACCCTCATACTCCATTCGGAGCTTTCCGCACTGGATTCCACAAATGTTTCCAAAAATATCGCACCCCGTCCCTTTCCCCTTGGTCCGCCATCCGCCCACCCAACTCTCGCGTCAAATTTACCCCGCATATTTATGGTCATTATACAGCGTGGGCTGTTTGCCCATCCATACGCGAACGGGATGAAAAATAAAATACGAAAGGGAGATTGGAACGGGTTGAAGAGAGAGAGAGAGAGGAAGGGATGGTTGTGGGTCGTGTCCGAACTGCTGGTAAACGAAGAGGTGTAACCCGTAGGATTTAAACGCTCGTCGGGCGTGTTAACCGCGTTTTGCTTGCCAGTAGTACTCGATACTCGTATATACAGGAATGAAACAAACGTGGATGTACCGGGTGAAGAGAGGACGAAGAGGGATTTTTCAGGGGGGAGAGAACGGTGCTGGTGGTGGTGGGAGTTGGGTCGGAGAGAACGCGAGAAACTCGAGCCTTTGCCGCGTCAACAAGAACGATGTGGAAAGCTCGATGAGTGGCGAGAGCTTCCGCGCTCGGATCCTTCATGGCGGATGCCAGGAGAGGTTGGCTCTGAACCACCTATATCTTTCGATACCAAACGAAACGGCGTAACTCCCATCACTTTCCGTATTGAATCATGTTGGTTACGATCTTTTGTTCGATAACAGTCAATGTATAGACACCAATGAGTTTGAGTACGTACGTGTAGTATATATATATATATATATATATATACAGGACTTATTCGCAATGTTGTTGCAGAGAACACATGCCAAAGCCAGCCCGCCTCCCAACTGACGCCTGGTAACGTTAAGCCCCCGTCGATTCGACGGGCATTAAATGTCAAACGTTTATTCGTATCCCCGGGATTTCGACGGAATACCGAGAGGGGCAGAGAGAGAGAGGGAGCAGAAAACGAGAGGAAAGACTACAGCAGTCCACTAAATGTACACGTGTATAACGGTACGTTTGTGTATTCGTGTGTTTGCGGGTGTGTGTGTGTGTGTGTTTGGACGAATAACGCGTGTATCCGTGAAAACGTATATATCCAAATATATGTATAAAACGTGGAACAGGCTCGGCCGGCGCCAACGATCCGCCGCAAACATCGGAAAAATGGTGGCGATTCGATTACCGACCACCTACACCACACCCTTCTTGCATGCTTCAGACTATCCGCAATTCGCCGATCCTTCCCCGTACTTTCTTCCATCCCTCTTTCTCTTTAGCCCCTCTTGTTCTTTCTTCCCTCCTTCTCTTCTAAGTTTTCTCACTTTAGCTGTCACACGCTCTCCCTCTCTCTCTCTCTTTTCTCTCCCTCTTCATCCGACTCCGTTATTGCCACTCTTCTGTAGAATCCTTTTCTGGCTCGAAAAGTTTACGAGCTGGGAGGGTTGTGAGGCACACGCGTGTTTTCACCCTCCGTTTCATTCTATCTCTCTCTCTCTCTCTCTCTCTTTGGAATATATCCACAACGTTGTCCCTAACTGTATTTCCCTTTGGCATGGGAATTTTCCTCGCAAGATTTTTTTCGCTTTTTTCGAGGCCTCCTGAGCCTTCACTCACAGAGGTCTGTTCCATCCCCTCCTCGTATTCCTCATCGTAAGTTACGTACAGATTTTTACGTGGATTTATCGTCGTTTTTCTTGCCTGAACAAAAAATTAGTTCTTTTTTTTTTTTTCAAGGGTGCGTTGGTCGGGTTCTTTCCGCATGTTCGATATCTGCGATTTGTCACGGTCGCTCCAGATGTAACCGAGGATGCTTTCGGTGAAGATTCGTTCCCGAGACGTTTATAACCTACGTCACCAACGATCTTCTCGTCAGTTCGGAATCGTTGTAAACGTGATTGATGTCGAGAGCTAAGGGACTATGGTTTTGCCGTTACTGGGCGTTGGATGCTGTCCGTTTGGGTATGGGATACCCTGTTGATAGACCGGAGAGTAGATCCACTTCCCATGTGGCTAGTTATATTATACCGAACCATTATCGACACTCCCACATTCATGTTTGTCGTTGAATTAATTGATGCACGGTTATCTATCATATCGATTCTTCCTACTCCTCGTATCTCCTCATCCTTCCTCTCCTCACTGCCTTTCATCCATTCATCTATCTGGACCTCTCCAACCATCAGGGAATACATTATCTCTTCAAGTTTCCCCTTCTCCTTCTCTTTCTCTGTTTATCTTTCTCTCTCTCTCTCTCTCTCTCTCTTCGCTGCCATCAACACAAGACACGATCTTCGTAAACAGGATCGACGACGACGACGACGCCGGCGTTTCGACTCGTGAGAATCCGTCACGTGCACATTGTACGCACATGCATGGATCTTCCATCTATACCCCATTACTATCATTATCATTCGACGATGCTACGATTATTGATGCGGTTGTGTATTCGGAAAGCCCGCTTGGCCGAACCCAAAACAGATCACAGTTTTAGTACCACCCTCGCAAACAATTTAGCCTTACACGCGTATTTTTCATCCCTTTCCAATTTACAATTCTCTAATACAAGGGAAAATCTAATATTTTTCATTTTTGAAAAATATTTGATTTTCATGTTCGTATGTTTTTCTTTTTTCGTATCGATATTTGCATGTTCGTATGCTTTTTTTTTCTTCGATTATTGTAGGAGATATGGTTAAGAATAATGAAAAAAACTCGCGAATTATTGTCCCGATTAACATTTTTCAAAAATAATTTGAGCCTGTGAAAAAATTGCGTCTACGTGTTCAATCGTATTTTTTTTTTTTTTATTTAACGATATTACAAAACGCAATGGAAATTTTTTAATTTCTCAGGTGTCTTTTGAAAAATTTAATCCACGAAAAATCCGCGAAGATTTTTTTAAACGTTTCGTTTAATGATTCATGACGAATCTGGAACATATGATTCTGAATAACAATGAAAATATTGATGTTTGCGAGTAGTGAATTATTTAGTGGAAAATTTTTTAAGATCCTCTATTATTGTTCCATCAGGAATGTTTCATGATCTACTTTTTAATATCCATCTAGTAATACTTGTACTTTAAAGCCCGATGAATGTATTTTATTCAGATCAAAATTATCTGCAAATATAAAATCTGCAAATATATTTTCTACTGCAAACATAAAATCTCCCTATTTCAACAATTGTTCATTGTTTCGTTCGTAAGACGAAACATCCACGAATGTGAAAACAGCGAGTCAAATTTTAATCCAGCGCAAGCGGATCCCATTATCAAAAATTCATGAAACTACGAGAATAAACAGAACGGCTAGGAGAATGGTAAAAAGTGTTAAACAAAGTCTGGCATTTAAAAAATTGGATCCATCAACCCAAGGCATATTTTTTTCACTTCCTCTTCTTTTTTTTTCATCGTTATCCAACCTAGAGAATTTCCGAGGTAACGCCGTATGAAAAAGGAAAGAGAAGGCGTTCTCTCGCACGTGCCTGGGCATTGTACGAGCAGTCGTTTCTACCGCGTCGAAAAGGCTGTCGATTTTTTTTCGTTTTTTTTTCCTTTTTTTTAGGTTTTTTTTTTTTGTTTCTCTACCGAATTCAAACTTCCGTTTTGCTCTCTACCATTTTTTTTTTCGCTTCTCTATTATTCCCGGAGTAATCTCTTTAAATGGACGTCAGCGGCAGGGCTCGTGAGCTACCATCGTGTATAAAAGCGTCCGTGCTGGGCCAAAGGTCTTTGCAAAGCCAGCCTAGTCTTTCCCTGCCCACAAAATGCTGACTAACCCAGGAATCTACCACGTGTAACGTGAACACACACACGCACACACACACCCATAAAAATACACACATTTAAAATCCCCATCGAGGAACATTATGCACGCGTGCAACCGAGCAGCTGCACTTTTGTCGTGGCGCCGAGCTGAGAGGGATCCATCGACATCGAGGGGGCAAAATGAGATGGGGGCCCCCACGCTGTAGGGGGTTCTCCTCGTCGACGAAAGATATTGTAAACGCCTAGCCTCGCGTTATACGCAACCCTGCTATGGGAAAGGGAGTCTAGGTGAATCGTGCAACATATGGATGCGCTATTGAAGCGTGCGCCGCATGTATACGCCTGCGAACGAACACGCCAAGACACGAGTCATTTTACGCGTGAACGTGTTATCGAACGACGAAGATAAACGCGCGTCAAACTCCTCGGCGTAAGATTTTTTATTTATTTATTTATTTATTTTTTTAATTTCTTTACTGGCTTTTGTTGGATATCGGGACGTCTGGTTTCTTTGGGGACCGGTCTGGAACGTATTTTTTTTGTTCTGATACTCGCGGTTGCTGCTTTGGTATATGATTTTTTTTGTTTTTTTGTTTATTTATCTGGTTTTTTCGTTGCCCTAATGTTTTTTAATTAGTAATTGTGTTTTTTTTTTTTTTTTGGATTTTGAAACCGAGATTTTGTGACACGAGTTTGTTCGGGTGAAGAGTTTTCGAAGATTTTGGTGGAGTAAGAAGTGAAAATTGTCTTTAGTTAGTAGAAAGAAATTCAATGTGAAGAAGAATAATAGATAAAGTACTATTACGAATAATAATTCGAAATAATGGAACAATAAATAAATAATCAAATAAATAAAATAACAAATATGAAAATCCAATACGCAAATATAAAATAATAATAAACCATCATGAATAATAATTCGAAAAAATAGAACATTAAATAAATAAAAAAATGAGTAACCTACAAAATACGAAAGTACAAAACGTAAATATTAAATAAAAAATCAAATAAAACATCATTATGAATAATAATTCGAAACAAAGAAACAATAAATAAATAAATAAATAAAACAACAAATATGAAAATACAAAACGTAAATATTAATTAAAAAAATAAAATAAAACATCATTATTTGTAATAATAATTAGAAATAATGGAACGAAAAATAAATAATAAAATGTTGACAGCCCTGCGAAGTGAAACCATAATTTGATAGATGCGTGTGTATGGAGACCATACGCTATGGTGAACTTGCGCGCGTGCACTGGACCCCCGTTGTATTAATAGGACGCTGATAGGTGTGCAGAGCAATCGTTCGCGCGTATGCGCGCGCGTTGTATTAATATTTTCACGGAGAAACGAGGTGTGTCCACGGAAGCGTGTATTCTCGCTTCGGATCTTTACGATGACGTCGCGGTGCGTAAATTCACTCTCGCACATCAGCCTCGCACTTTAAACGCTTGTACACCCGTGTTGTATACATATACGTGCGCAGATGCGTTACGTCGTTCACTATGTGTGCGTGCCTCGTAAACCTCAGCCCCGTCACAAATTCGCAGTCTTGCGAAGCTTCGACGGCCTCGCACCAAGCTTTCGCGATTCCCTGCTTCCGTCATCATTCATACGTGGTGAGTATGCTTATAAGGTATATATATTTATATACTTAGTATCGATTGATGGTGACATTTCGAAGCTGTCCCCTTTCTCTGCCTTTTCGAGTATCAACTTGAATAATTTTCACGACCCTGGGACTCGTGATACCTCGCTTTTTATTATCTTCGTACAAGAATGAGTCATACCGGTACGACAGTTAAATTGTACCGGAAATACTTGAATTTTTCATTTTGTTTATAAATAGACTCTAGTATTGAATATTGGGTTCGTTAATACGAGTTCCAGTATTGATAGTATTAATTCTGGTTTGATGAAGAAAGTTACATTAAATATAGTCAATGTTAAAAACGTATGTAGTTATTTTATTGAATTTTTTGAAATATTTATTTTAAGAGTTGATATTTTTTTTTTTTTAATTGAATTTTCTTTAATTTTTGTAATATTTTATTTTTCGAGTAGATAGTTTTTATTTAATTTATTTTACTTTTGAAATATTTAATCTTGAGAGTATAGATTTTTTATTTAATTTTCTTTAGACTTGTTTTTTCTTTTATTTTATTTTTCATAAATGATTTAATTGATTAATAATTATTATAATTTAATTTTCGAAGGTTACTTTTTGGAGCCAGATAGAGTTTATTTACTCTTAATATTAGAATTGAATTAGAACGATAATTAACAACTTTTAATGAAATTTGAAACGCTGATATATTTTTGTTTTAATACTCACATTTTATGGATAAATACTAGAATGAGTATGTGATAAAATTGTCACGTTTTGGTTCAAACATCGAAGAATTTTCTTGTTTAATATTTATATTTTATTAAGAATTTTATACTGGTATAAATATATCGCAAAATGTTATCATTTAACTGGAACAAAAAACTGAAACGTGTACATTATTATTTTTGACTTAAAAAAAACTTTTCATCGATATCAATTTTTCACAACACTCTGACAGTTTTGAAAATTCCTCTTACGAATTTTCGATTCAAAGATCGTACGAATATCGTTCCAGCCTGTTCGCAACTACACGAGGTGATTTTACCGGATCAGCAGCAGCGAGTGCTGCGATGTTCTCTCCTTTTTCGTATTGAAATCTCCAGATGCTGGCGGCCATACGTGTTCACTGTTTTCGTTTAATTTCGTCAGGTTTCGGGGCGTTTCGAGTAGGCTGACAAAATGGTCCATCCTGAATTTAGCGTTTCGTCACTCTACCGATTATTTTTTCCAATTTTCTTCGCCCATCAAATGGATTCGAGTGAAAAACGTCAACGAAGGATGATACCCAATTTTGTTCAATTCCCAAAGTTGGTTGATTCTATTCGTCCGATCTGACGAATGGCTGATGAAAAACTATTAAGAAAACGTTTCTGCCATTTGTTATTCTATTCTTAACAACTAGCTATCTAATTTTCCAATCGTTTTAGAATCCCATGAACTTTTCAAAAGAGGAATCAATTGGGTCATCCGGATTCCCAAAAAGGAACGAAAATGGACTTAACCGGGTCTGTAGAGAAGGCAGATGAACAGGACTGGATCAACGCTGATCCGGTATCATACAAGGGGCAACAGTTGAGTCGTAAATCCAGGATGCACTTACCATTTGAAAGTCGTTCCGACGCGACGGCACCGCCTCTACAATATGAACCATTGGTGCGAAAAAACCGTGATATTGTCAGCTGAGAAGATCAACGTGGAATACGATTCGTTCGGGGGCT
The DNA here is from genome assembly GCA_030523105.1 of Ophioninae sp. A BG-2022a. Classification (NCBI taxonomy): domain Eukaryota; kingdom Metazoa; phylum Arthropoda; class Insecta; order Hymenoptera; family Ichneumonidae; species Ophioninae sp. A BG-2022a. Next base: position 9,247 of record JAPYZI010002282.1, on the reverse strand, counting down.
CCGTAAATGTAGAAATCCACCAGACGTCAATATTTATCTCGCTTGATAAATCGTTTAATGAATTATAAGATTTTGATACCCGTACGTGTTTCAATAGGTATAGCGCGAGTGTATTTACGTATAGATAAAAGTAGCTACGAGTTTATAACTTCGCGCGATTTTCACTCGTCGTTTTTGCTCCTGCTTTCGTATTACCGTTTTGAAAAGAAGATATCGCGTTTATCCCTTAAGCGATAAAACCGAATAAGCTTTTCATTTTTTAATTATTTTTATCATCGAATACTTGTATTTTTTCCTCGACTTATATCTGGTCGAACTTTTTTTTTTTTCCACGGGAGGATCACACACTCACTTTTCCCGCGTCTTTGGCGCTCGACGAAGATCGTTATCGCAGGTGGAATCGAGGAAACAACGGCAAAGAGTTTCGTCGACAAAGTTTATTGAAATATGAATGTAGATAACGAAACAATACGAATTGCACAGCGCGATAATTATTTATTTTTTTTATTTAATGAGAACAAAAATTAAACAAAACTACGAACGACGTTTCTTTTTTCCATGGACTTTAAAGTCGTAGGTTGCAACAAAAAAAAAATATATATATATATATAAATATTAATATATATATACATATATACGTAAATATTATTGCGAATTAACAAAACATTAATTCGCGATCGTACGATTGGCGTTGGTCACGAGAGCTCTTTCGTCGAAGCTCGTTGACTGGATATTACGTGTAGGATCGCACAGTTCGTAATGTGTGAAAGCGCGCCGAAGCGGAGACGGCGTCGAGTTAGGAGAGCGATCGCGAGAGCGCTATATAGATAAAACCCCCAACGCAGCTCGTCCGCGACTGATTCCCCAGGCCTACACGCACCCTCCAGCCCTCTAGTTTTCTCCCCCTTTTATCTCCCCACTCTCACTCTCGCGTCCCTACCTCCGCCCCTTTCTCTCTCCGTATAACCCCACCCTCCCTCGTTCCACCCTCCTTTCCGGCGCTGCTCTTCCTCGTCGACCCCCTCGAAGCTTGTGTTCTCGCTCTTTCCACCCTCGGATCGCAAAAGCCTTCCGCGCTCTTCTCCCTACGGCTCACCCTTGCTCCGGTTTATACGACTATTCCACCCCTATTTTACTCCCTCCGAGCTATGTGGCCTTGCGTCACCTTTCTCTCTCTCTCTCTCTCTCTCTCTTATTCCCTGAGATGCCTCTTTCCATTTTCTCCTTCGCCCTTCGACTCATCGGGGTCCATATTCCATACGGAAACCCCTCCGGGCCGGTTACGCACTGGCCTGTGAGATCGAGAGACTCGAACAGCCCTCGAACCCTCTCGATACAGCTTTTCTACGACGATGCTCTTACAAGCTTGGCCGTATCGATATACGTCAAGTTCCTATGTGGCACACTCGGCCAATCAAACGTGCGTTCGCAAGCTCTGGGAGCTTTCTCTCGGTCTCTCCTTTTTTCCCCCTCTCCTCTCGTCTCCTCTCTTTTTCTCTCTTTCTCTTTCCCTTTTCTCTCTTTGCCACTCGTTCTCTCTCTCTCTCGAATACACGCATAGATAGACACGCACTTGGTGATCCTGTAACATACCGGAGCCGCGGTTCTAGCTCTGCGGTGAAATTCAGCTTTGCCCAAGATAAAGGGCAAAACGAAGGTGCGCGAAGGGGGTGCGAGAGAGAGAACGTAATAAGGTCGAAGTTAAAGGTCGAAAGGGGAGCTCCTCATCGCCCTTCTTTTTCCTTTCTAAAAATGGGAGAGAAAGTGAAGATGGAGAGGGGGCGAGAGAGAGAGAGAGAGAGAGAGAGAGAGAGAGAGAGAGAAAGATTGGTGGAGAAATAAAATGTAGGTGACGTTCGCGCGCTACCCCACGATGAAAACGGGATATTCATCCCCGCACCCTTCTTCTTTCCCTCGCAATATATATATATATATATATATAGATCGTGTCCCTCTCCCAACCCTGCTGTTACCATTCTCTCACTCTTCGTTCTCTCCTTCGCAGAATCTCGTAACGAGGTTTCAAGCCTCGATTCGATACTGATTCGATTGCTCGGGATTCTTCGGCCTTGTATCTTTTTTTTTCTTTTTTTTTTGCCTTTGGATTTTGTTCCCAAAGCCTCATCCCTAATATCCTCCTATGGTTCCTCCTGTCCCTTAACTTTGTCTCGTTCGCACGCTATCGATATATACTCAATTTTATTCGAGTTACATTGCACCCCCTTATCCAACCTTCCTCGGTCTTGTTCTCCATTGACGCTTCATCTTCGTACTCGTATATGCACACATCCAAACGTCCAGACTCTACGCTGGACCTTTTATTCCTCTACCTTTGCGTGCCCAAAACACTGAACGTACCTACAAATGGAATATTCAGAGCGGACTTTTACTTCAGTTTTTTTTTTCTGGGCACTGTACTATAACTTACATCTATATCCACCCTTGAATACTACACGGTGACGCCCCAATAGCATCCGGCTTTAGGAATATTCACATCGATAGTGGAAGGGTAAAATGGAAGGGTAGAGTCTAATGATAGGGTTGAAGAGAAACTAAAAGGAAACATCTATGGTTATTGGTACGTTTGTCCTAAGATGAAGGATTTTTGCAATTTTTTTTTTTATATTTTTGTTTGTCAACTGTTTTGGATGTTAGGGATGTTCTTGCGTCATAATTAGAATGGTACGTACAAAGTAAAGGAAATGTCATCAGGCACTATTTTTTTCAAGATAATTGTTTGATTTTAAAGATAATTGTTTCAAAAATTACGTGAATCTTTTCGAATGTCATATCATAATACATAACAAATTTGAAAAGGTTTCACCATTTGGTAATCGAGATATTCAGTGGTAAAAATCGCGCCCTTAATATGTGGCCTTGAAGGAAGTTATGAAAAAAAGAAAATGATTTTTTTTACAACAAATATGACGGTTCCCACATGGTCAAACTTTCTCAAATTTTATTCACAACTGAGTATGATCGTTGAGAAGGCTCGTATAACTTTTAAACAATTAATCTTTAAATTCGTCCAGCGCAAATACATCCTTAAACAGTTTACAAAAAAAAAAAACAAAGGTTTTAATTTTCAATTTTACTTTCTTCATATTTTTCAATGAATTTTTTAAAATTTTTTATCAGGTAACCTAAAAAAAAGTCAATGTCCATCAGAGCTGGACACTGATTTGCAATACTTTAATATTCCTGCGAAACGTTTGATCACTGATCGTGTGCGAAGTATGTCAAAGAAGGTAAAACTAAAAGGAAAAAAAGGGAAATACTCCTGAAGTTTCAGGGAGGGAACTTCAACGTCACCGGAAGTAGTCTATTGGGAAGAGATATGAAATTCGCCGCCCAGCTCGACTCACGAAAGTCGTTTTATATCGCTCTATTCTTCTGGTGTCTATTTTTGCCAGCCTATACGCTGACGGATCTGGACTCGCGTTTTATCCAATGCACGCCGTTTCGTCGCGTGGCGGAAATTGGTAGCAAATGATCGTATACTTTGTATGCGGAACAGAGTACACGCGATGTTTGAATAAAACGCTAGGCGGGAACGCCTGTGACGTAACCACTAGCGTGCTATTACGTCACAATGATCGTGTCGAGCATGGGGGCTATCTATCGCAACCGGGAGAGGAAAGCTCGCGAAAGGGATTTTCCCGTACTCGAGAAAGTCCAGTACCAATAATCGCTCTTCCATAAATTTATCGAGGCGCGGTCGTCATCGATATCAGACTTGCACTCGTTAAAACGCATCTCCAGAGATCCGAGGGTTTTCTAACTGGAATCTTCAATAAAAGTAATCTGGCAAAAATTAAATCCAACTGAATTGGGTATTTCCAGCGGAAATAAAATATGACTCCAACGTAGCTTTAGTGATATTTTGTTATCATAAAACATTTCATTTCAATATTTAATGATCATAAAAACAACACAAATTTTTCAATATTTTGTGATCTTATCAATATAAAGATATTTTTGTGTCCAGCAATTTTTATTCTCCTGAACTTTAGTGTCTACTGAAAATCGTCAAATATGCATTGGATTTTTTTGTATTTAAAGTATTATTGAATGGATTTTTAAAAAATTGTCAAAATCGTTGAATATTTAAATATAAACATGTACGCCACGATAAAAATGTGTAAATTCTCGATTCCCTCATTTTGGAGTACTTTTTACATCGGAGATCCATCCAATGTAATTTTCGAGTTTAACGTAATTTTCGAGCTTTCGAAAAATATTTTGTAATATTTGTAATCAATAAAAAATCCTTCTATCTCATTTATCCTCGACATATACCAAAAATTGTCAAAAATCTTTGTCTACCTTTTCAGGACTTTTAAAAAATCATTAGAGTCTCGAAATTGACAAAAAGGGAACGTGTTCGATCGTCAGTGCTTTGGATAGTCCTTCTTATCCAGTTAGCACTGGTTCACTCCCTTTTCTCAGTCATGGCGACGAAACTTTGCGAAAAAGGGATAATGCTGCGATTGCGATCGTATGATATAGAACGAGAAGTCGAGGGAGGATTGTTAAGCAGCAAATTCTCGAGAGAGAGAGAGAGAGAGAGAGTGAAAGAGGAGGGGAGGGGATGAAGAATCTATATCGAATTGGGAATAATAAAAGGATGTAGTCTACAGGTTGTAACATGCCAAATAGTGTAGGTTACGCCTCTTTGCCTGGTATTGATAATATACACAGAGCGAATATGGAGCAACCCTCCATGGCAACCTGACACGGGACTTTCCATTCTCATCTTCGGTTCCACGGATCCCTCGAGCGATCCGGCGTTTTCCCCCGTTGGAGGTTTTGGCCTTGGTCCACGTGTATCCCTTGGTCCTCGATTAGCGAACGATTTTTATCCCCCTCTCCTATCCGTCCTTATTTTCTCTTTTGTTTTATTCACTATCATCCTTATTCCAATAAGCCTATCTTCTATTATTCTTTTAAACAACACATTATTCCTCGTACTAAAAATTCGTTAAAAACAATACCAATCGTAGCTTGATTTCTCATCGAGAATATTTTTCATCTAATGATCGAGTACACTTTTCCAATGACTGCTTTTTCATTCCGGTGATGTCTTCCCAGTTGTCTTTTTCGTTAGCCCATACATGTTTGTCTTTTCCACCCTCGTTACCTTCTGAAATCCGAAGTATCGTAGCTCATCATCCTCCCCCTGTGTACGGGTGAGTCGATCCCCGGAAACAAGAAAATAATACAGATACGTGAAGGTACGTGTATATAAGAAAAACCCTGGAACCCTAGCGCGATCCCCTTCGATCTTGTATTTCGGAAAGAAACCCAGTTCGAATATTGGAACTATACGCTGTTCACCCTGATCCTGGATAACTGTAGGTCACGTATCTATATATCCATTTTTCTACCCTGTTACACCTAGCTTTTCGTTCATCACTGAATTAACTCGACTGAAATATCAATTTTCATTGTTTCTTTTTTTTCCTTCGTTGCGTCTTCACTTTCGGAGATGCGTGTTTCGACCACTCTTTCTCACGTCTAAATCGTAACAATTTTTTTTCCACGTTGTTTTCTAAAAGACCCCATGCGTGAACACGCAATCAGCTAATTAATTCGATGACCAAACAACCGCTGTAATTCACTTTTATCGACAGGCCCTTTTTCTAATGCGGGCTTAGAAACGTTTCCTTGCTGAGAATGCTCAAGTTTCCCCCTATATAACTATATCATAAATATATATATATATATTTATACACAAATTTATTTTTATGGCCAATATATATATGGCCATGTGTACAAAACAAATTAAATACACGATATTAGATACTTTCCATTATACCCAACAGTCCAACTAAGCTAGACTTGGACTCGTGTACAAGATACTCATTACGATGGGAACTTACGATCATATTCAAGCAGGAGGACGTTCGAGGCAGAAAGGGGTGCCTCATTTTCTCAATAGCCATACTTACACTCGAAACCCCGAATTAACGATACCAGCGGCGACGCGTAAGTACACATACGTGTGCCAGGTGTGCGAGACTCCCTGGGTGACCGTTGCGTGCGAACAAACGTCACTTTCGTCCCGTTGAATGCATTAGGAAACGGAATATCAATTTTCCCTCTGCTACGAATCGATACGCGAGAGAACCGCCCTCTTCCAACGTTTTCCAACCGAAGTAGAATCTATTTGATACTGTACAAACTCAATTAGAGCTATAGAACATGAGACCGAGCAATAATTATGCGAACATTTTTTTAATCAATGTTGACCGCGAGATTGTTCGTTAAAACTATGAAAATTTCGATTTTTCATTATTTTCGAAAGTATATGTTTTCGAGAATCTTCTTTTAATTATTGAAACGATTGACAGGACATTTTTATCACGTAGTATTTTATAAAACTAGAATTATATAAAAAATTTGATTTGTAATATTTTTTTTTAAATAAAAACTAGTTAAATAATCTTCAATCGTTCTTTTACCTTTTTTTCGTCACTATTTTGTTATTCGTGCAGGTACGTTAATAATTCTAGTTCAGTCAGTTGCTAATGATATATTGAACAAAAAATTCCAAACTAGAATTATATAAAGATTTTCATTTGTACTTCTTATTTTTTATAAAAACTAGTTTAACAATCTTCAATCGTTCTTTTACCTTTTTCCTCGCTATTTCGTTATTTATGCATGCACGTTAAAAATTCTAGTTCAGTCAGTTGCTAAAGATACATTGAACCGAAAATTCGAAAATTTGCAAGTGCCAAAGTAGAATCTTGCCTTAATAGAACAATTCCAATTTGAACTTTGTTCCACTTAAAAATTGGCGTTTTTCGAATATGGTGGCTCAATGCTCGATGACGTTTCGGAATATATATTAAAATTAAACGTTTATTTGATATAGGCGACTGTTTCATTGAGATAGGTCGGATCGTACATGCGACTTCGATTCGGTGAGAGTTCGACCCTAACGGCACTTTGTCCGTGGCAGTGAACGAGCTTTGATCGAGGTATGGACTCGTGGGTAAAAAAGATGGGGACATAAGCGGACAACTTATTTTTTTTTTTCCACGGAGCGGTGACCTTTGCGGTAATTGCCGTGTAAAAGAGGGATATTTTCAACGCATGCGCGCGTCGATATGACGACACGCGACAAAACAACTGGAACATTCGGTTGTTTCGATAGAAGACGTTTTTATTATTTTGTAAAGGGACAGAGTGTTCAACGAGAGGAGTACGAACGTGACTGGCCAATATTGGGGACTGGATAGAAAAGTAGGAAACGGCCGGAAGCGGTAATGGTCACTTTGAAAAGATACACGTAGGTGTGACGACTGAAATATCGCAGTGCTGCGTTTCTTCCCTTTCGTCTTGCATATTTAATTCACCAGGAATTGAAGGACCTTCCATCGATCGTTATCATCATTGATATTAACGGTTCTCATTTTCAGACCTCGGCTGTACGCTTCCCCTAGCTTCTTTTCAGCCCCTCGGTGTTTGCCGGAGGAAGGTTTGAAAGGGCGAAAAAGATCGGGCGCGTGCGCCCCTCCACGTACGCCAGAGAAATGAGAGCAAACAGAAAACGCGGGTAGCCTTATTATTCTGTTTACCAACCTAGCGGAAGGACTCCTTTTCCATCTTATTTCCCAGCGTAATACTAGCTATGACCGATAACGAAAATTTATAAGTGAATCACTCCAGGGCCCAATAGTTATATATTAGTAGGATTCGTTTCGTCATGAGAAATTTTCCGAAATTCGACTTTCCGAAACGAGAAAACCTCTTTTACCGAGGTCAATGTCTCGTTCCCTCAAAATACCCCAAAAAGTTGCGCACGCTTCGTTGATCTTTGGGCATTCAACGAATTTAAGAGGAATTCACTTTATACGAGCGAACCAAGAGCCTCCTTCCGTATGACCGCTTGGACGAACCCTCGTTTTTAAATTTTTTATTTTCTTTCGTTCGTCATTGATTTTTTAAATTTTTTTTTTTTTTTTTTTTTCAACGCGGATTACCGAGTCGGGTGCTTAAATGCAGGCTACTTCCGAAGTTGCGTAATCAGCTTATGGGGCCACGCAATTCTTATACGTATATATAACTTCAGTTGTAGCGACTCCTTTATTTTCTGGACCCTCCAGACATCATCGTCGACTGGTAAGAACTTTTGGAAAAGAATAAACGCCAGAAGAGATTTCAGACTGACGTTTGTGGAATGAAAGTACGTTTCGCGATGGTGGCAAGAAAAATACGCCACCGGAGCGTATTGTCGAGTGGATTATCAAGTTCTATTTCTCTCGGACTTCAAGGGTGAAAGAGGAGCTCCCCTTCGATTGTTGTACGCGTTGGAGAAATATACAGCACGGAAAAAGACGAAGATCGCGATACGTAAAAATGGAAATAGTTGGATGAGATCAGGTTTTTAAGACGTAATGATTATTAGAGATAAAATTATCGTCACTTATCGATTTAAGGGAATGACGAATGAGTTCCTAGTCACATCGAAATTTAAAAATCCCATTTCTCCCATACTGTTCAACCGCTTGGAATGAAATTTATTGCGTATATGCACGACGCTTGCTTTAAGAGGAACATGCTCGGCATTTACCAAAATGTTGAAAAAAAAAATGGCGCAGATTGTGGTTACCATGGGAGACATTTCCAGCTACGATTTATCGTATTGCACTTTCACAAATTTCCCGAGCATAAACCTCTGACGCGGTGAAAAGTACACGTTTCGAGCTTTGTTTCATTTATTTTGATGAAGAAATGGCGGAGAAATTGGTTTTTGAGATTTTTCACATAAATGTGACAAAAATGTACCACCAGAGATCAAAATCTTGCAGGGAAAAATGTCAAAAAGATATTCTAGAAAAGTTTTTTGCATTTTCCCAGTCTAATTTTGTGCTTTCGACAAAAACTCGGGCATTTTCGTAATCAGCAGAAAATTTCCGATTAAATAGACTCTTTTAAAAGTTTAAAAACGGAAAAAAATATTTTCCGTCTTCCCCAGCCATTTTTTCCGGAATCTCAAAAATCACGATATTTCAAAAGGTCGTACAGTTGGCTTCTTATATGCTATGGACTTTCAATTGGTGAGTTTGGAAAAGGTTTTTGCCTAACTTAAATAACGGCGTTGGATTCGTATCGATAGCTCTCATAGTTTTCTCGGAAAATCCACTTGAAAAATCGCTAAAAAAAACGCAAAGGGGTATGTATGGAAAAATTTGCAAAAATCGATGGTCCAACTTTGAAATTCCGCCAAAAATCGAAA
>JAPYZI010002281.1:0-24632 GCA_030523105.1 Ophioninae sp. A BG-2022a | reverse complement strand
TCCTTAACTTAAATAATGGCGTTATATTCATATTGATATCTCATATAGTTTTCCCGGAAAGTATATACCACTTATATGTATGTGAGTATCGGTTGACACGCGTACGCATACGTGTGTGTTTTCGTTGGGACGAAACTACGCGCGTCTTTTCTCCACGCTGCGCTCGTAACGAATCCACACGTACACAACACACGCGGCCACGCTCAGCGCTCGGCAATTGCCCGGCACGATTCTTCTCCCGAAAAGTCGAGAGTTCGCGGCCGAATTCGCGTGCGGGGCGTGCCATCCGTCGGTAGTTACTCGCAGCGCAAAATTCCAAAATTGTCATAACCGACGTAACGAGGTGCCGCGTCAAAAGTTTCCAACGTGTTCGTCATTCCCTTAACTTAGAAATTTGATTTTGTCAGAGATTCAAGGGACTCTAAACCTGAGTATATGTTTTTAATTTCAACTCGATATCTCCACGCGTTTCCGAGATAAAGGATCTTGACAGATAGACGGATGGACGGACGGATAACAAAGTAATCCTACACGGGTTTCGTTTTTTTCTTTCGATGTACGGAACCCTAAAAAACTTGAACATTTTTGCGAATTGCCCATCATTTCCCCCCAGTATCTTAAGCTACAATATACCTTGTCGAGGGCACGGGGAAACTGTGAAAAACGTGTGTCCGAATAGATGGCCCCCTATTCTTCTGATTTCCTGATGCACAGACGTTTTGATTAAAGTATTTACACCAAGGTCTCACTGTCGGTCTCCAACAGACTAGTTCATACGACTGCCGGTTCACAGCTAAGCGGTCACCGCTCCGAGTATTGGGCATGCGCTACTTTGCTTATCCAAGAATAAAAATGATCATGCGAGAACTGTAGCGAGAGACCAATTGTTCAAATATATTTAATCGATAAGAAAACATAGCTTTGACTACACGAAAAGATTGTGGTCCTCTCGACCCTGTGACCTACCCTTTAATACGATCATACATGTGTCCATGTCTAACTATATTTTCCTTTGTATCGTCAGGTGAGAAGACGACGAAGGAGAGAGAAAGAGAAAGAGAGAGAGAGAGAGAGAGGAAGAGAGGCTAGGAAGGTATATATTTAGGTCGTGGTCTGTACGTGGGCCTTGTACGTGCTTCGTCTATTCCTCTTGAGAGGTGAGATAAAAGCATTCGAGTTTACAGCAAGAAAGTGAGAAAACTTTGGACACGTGTACAACGGTCCATCGTATATATCTCTGAGAGAAACGAAAATACCCAGCCTGAACGTAGCTGAATTAAAATTGTTAAAAGCGAGATATTTTTCGTTTATGAATAATTAATTTACGAGGGTTGTTCAAAAAATAAGGTGACTTCTCAGCACTTTTTAATTTTTTTTTGTGTTCGGATACACATAATAAAAAAATTAACACGCCGCTTCGTTTGAGAAAAGGGCAATGCAAAGTGACAAAATAATTTTGTTGATAATTAATGGACCTGGACATTTTCCATTGGGAAAACTTGAAAAAATCGTTCGTGGTCTGGGACAACTGCAATTAAGGGGGAAGGTCCAACAGGTGCACAAATCGCAGGAGTGTAAACGAATTATTTTTTTCAGACGAATTATTTTTTCGAATTATTTTTTTCAGACGATATCTCAGCATTCCGTAAAACGGATGCTGGCTTTTGTGATTTAAGGTTATTGTCATCATTAATCAGTGATTATTTTTCACAAAATCTCGCACCTGTACAAAATCCATAAATACTGTAAAATCAATGATTAATCATCACGAAAAGTCATCATCCTTCATTAAATTAGAACGAATAACGAGAACAAAACTAAATCAAAATATTTCCTACAAACTTAATTAACACGCGAAATAACCACAAAATAATAATGTTCATTATTCCACGATGATTCCATCATAAGTGGTTGCTCAAAAGTATTCTTGACCCAGATAAAAGAATTCGCCTCGTTGGAAAGCTTTTTACAAAAATGTTTCTCAATATACCATGCGAAATTGTAATATATATTCGGCAGGTAACTAATTAACACGGTGGTATCATCCAATTAAGAAGGCAAGTAAAGCCACGTAACGACGTTCTGGTAACCCAGGAAGGGACTTTATAGGCTATCAGGAAATGGAAAGAGAAGCGAGTGAGAAGGAGCGAATGGGTAAAGTTGCATTAGAAAACCAACGTTCTATACGTATAAGGTTTAATATCTTCCTAACCTTCTTATTATCCCTTGATTAAGGTCCTCAACGAGTTTTTAACTTTTGAATCCTCTTCGTCATATACGCTCTCTCCACATTTTTCCTGATTTGCTCTTTCTGGGTCATTTATAGCCTAGAAGGGATAAAAGCTCTCAAATGCGGAGGAAATCCTCTTCGATGGTTTATTCTTCACCGAGAGCTTCAATCTCACTTTTTCTACGCTCGTTCTGCGAAAGGATCAGTCTCGTTGGTTCTCTTATTCGCGAAGATTCGATTTTTCGTCGCTATCGCCGAGTCATCCTTTCTCTTTCCCTTTTTTTTTTCTGACCCATGCGACCATGAATAACGGATATATTTTAAGCCTCATAGTGATATTGCTGTACTATCCTTATTTCCTTGCTTCTTATTTAGTATCTTCGAGAGACTTCGTCTCGCAATAACTTTCCACATGAGGTTTCACCAGCAGCCCTCAAGGTCTAACCTTCGACCTAGTCTAAGAAGCGATCCACCAAGTTCTCCATCTTTCCATCTTCCTCTGACTACCACCTCCCTCCCCACTCCCCACCATCCTCTTCTCGTATCAAAACGGAAACCCTTGGATATAGCCAAGGATTTCATCCTTAAGGGGCCCCACAATCGTGTTAAATGGAGATGAAAAATGACGGATAAATTACATCCAACGTCCCCGAAGATAGCTACCATTCCTCAATATGCCTACGGCCACGATTTCAAAACTCGATCTTTACGTACGGATTAAACGACGCGTTATTCGGCGAAGTGATTTTCCAAGAATACCGTTTCATACGACTTTTAATTACTTTCCTCCCGGTCCTATTTTATCAAATGATGTTTGATATTACCTTTCTGATTTTGGCTTTATTACTCTTCTCGTTCTTCAATCAAGATCGTATTTTACGAATTGTTTAAATAATCGACGAATTATATAAATCGATATTAATTGCATAATAATTTACGAATCAAATATGACAAAGTAATACCAAACCATCGAATGACAAAATTTACAAATGATTTTTTTATATAAACTGATTTTTTACAAACCCTAACAATTTTTCGTAAAAGTTTGATAAAGGATTTTAGTAAACAAAGACAAAAAAAAACTTTTTTACAAATATTGAATTAGCCGACTACAATAAAGGATTTTATGAACAAACGAAAACTATTTTTTTGGAAAATATTAATTTTGCAGACTACAATAACTGATTTTTATTCTCAAAACTATTTTTCGTAAATTTATTAATTTTCGAACTACATTAACTGATATTACAAACGAGCATAAACTATATTTTTGCAAAATTCTCATAATGTGAACAAACAAAAAAAAACATTTTAGGAAAATATTCGTTTTGTAAACTAGAAAAGCTGATAACGTGAAAAAACAAAACTATTCCTAAATTTAGGAACGCATACGATAAAGCGTTTTTCCATGATTGATACAAGGCGATTCGAAGGACGTGGATAATTTTGCATAAGTCTGAATAAACAATTAGTCTATACGTATACGTTTCGTTCAGTGACGCGTATCAGCTGTGTGAGCCGAGCACGATCGTTTCTCACATATTTAAATATGTACATGCATACATATATCTGCATATTCAATGAGGAAACATTTCCCCTTCCACCCTCCCATCACCTTTTCTCATCCGCGTTTCGTTTTATTGCTCGCCTGTCGCAATATCTTCCGAATTTTCTTCAGAGACGAAAATTTCCAGATTTTTGACGATTTTTTTTTTTTCTTCATCGTCCGATTCACAGTTCGGGAACGGCGAACTTATTGTACTTGTTGAAGTTACCGCGAGCCTCCATTTAATCCAGCCTCAATCCCGCGCCCCACTTTAAAAAAAGAAAAAAAAAAAACTTCATCGTCGCACTCAAGACAAATTTTATTATGTCGCCCTAAATTTCGAAGCATCCTAGTGGGACAAAAAAAATTAAAAAAAAAAAAAAAACAAAAACTGCACCTCATCTTTCGGCTTTTAACCAAATGCAAACTTGGCCACCTCGTTCTCACGGGACTCCGAACGCATTAATTACTAGGAAAGCATGAACGATGGATAAAACGATAGAATGAGAGTGACCGCGAGAGACAGAGAGAAATATTAGTTAGGTAGAGTGCTGTACCAGTCGCACCATTATTGTCAGCGAGATTGAAGGTCTGTAACTAGTTTTCGCCCAAAAGGCAAACGAATTTTCGCTCCCGAACGGGGTCGAGGGTGAAAGGGATGATTCTGTGGCGAATTCGATTTTCAAGGGGGTTTCTTTGTAAATTTATATACATATATGTATATTCATCTATTTATCTCTCCATATATACGTACACATCGAGAGACCCGCACACACACACACACGTATTTACGTTTAGCTCAAAATATTTCGTACAAATTCCCTTATCAATTATTTTCTTACTGCCTTCCAACACGCTTTGTCCATCATCCAGCAAATGTTTTTTTTCCTTTCGGGTAGCACTTTCAGGAACATGATTTTTTACGGTGTTAAATTTTCATAGCGGAGAATCATTATTTTTTACATCTTTAGAATTATTCCTCTTTTTTCAAAGAAGTAATTTATATATATATAATTAATTATATATATTTTTTTGCAATAATTTAAATATATATATATATATATATAAGCCAATAAATAAATAGTACTCGATCTCTATAAATATACTTATATATCAATAGACCAGTTCACACATAGATATTCGCGTTCAAATGAAAATACTTCGTGCAAAAATAGCCTTATCAATTGTTTTCCCATTACCTCCCAACACCCTTTGTCCAACATTCAGCAACCTTTTTTTTTCCTTTTGCATCGCACTTTCGGAAACATAACTTGTTACGAAACGTTCAATTTTTTTGGCGCTGAACAATGTGTTTTTTTTTGTTACATTTTCAAAGACGTTGCTTTTTTTTTGTTAACGAGTTAATTTTTTCGACGAGAATTCGTTTCGAATGGCAGTATATAGTACCGGAGTGCTTGTATGACCCGTGTCGCACGGCAGCGATACGCGTACTACAGTTCTGGAGGAACGACACGAAGCCAGCATCCCTCATGCACCTACGAAATAGTCGGAGGATCGGAGGACCCTCGAGGGAGAGCGTGCTTTACTCACCCTTATGCGCAGACGCTTCCCTACACCGTTTCTCCCTCTCTTTTCTTTCTCGTTTCCTTCCCGCTTTTTCTCATAGGCAAAACACAGTTGCTAACGAAAATGTGTCGCGACTGACGAATAAAATTCGACACGAATTATCACACCGTTCGAAACTTGATGAATTTTCGAAACGGGTGAAGGCTTTTCGTATTGTTCCATTATTCGTTTATTTTTTTTTAAATATTCTTCCAATTTTTATTTGTTTTCTTTTTTTATTGCTAATCCACGTATATTAATACAGACGAACTTTGATAACTATACGAAGTTTGTTCAAAAAATAAGGTGACTTTTCAAATTTCGGCAGCTATTATATCTAACAAATAAATATTTTCCGTGACTAAAAAAGTCACCTTACTTTTTGAACAAACCTTCTACAATGACTGACGAAACTTTAAACAATGACATGCCCGAATCGTCGAATTTCATTTCAATTATTATTGAAAAATAAATTATTAACCAAATATTAATTTATTATTAAATTAGCTGTCTGTGAGGCTACACGCGTACGAGATTATGTGAAATTGTAAATCTACGATTCCTCCAATTTGGCCCAACTTTTTACTCGACTTTCCACCTTGTAGTACCTTAATTCGATTATCGTTAGGAAAGTCAGAACGAACGCAGTACTGTAGAAGTGAATCTTGGAGTTTTTAAACGATGCAGAAGAAGCTCCAACAACTTTACATTATTATACTATGTACAAGCGAAGAAGCTAGTTTACTCTTCGAGACTGCATATTTTGTATTCACAGCAGCAACTCCGGTTATAACGTTTACTGTAAGCGCCCTTTTGTACACGTGGATGCCCTGGAACTAAATGTGCACTGGTATTGGGTTCAACCGTGACGATAAAAAAAACTTTGTTGGTGCAGGAGGAAGGTCGATTTAAATGCTCATCTTATCTCGTTCTCCCACTCCCTCCTAATATTTATTAAAAGGAAATGACGGTTGTTTTTGTAGCTATGAATTATTCTGTATTTTTAAATCGTGAACTTTGCAAAAAAAAGAAAACGCAAATCATTTTGGTGAGACTTTTTTAAATAAAAAATTTGTTCATGTACATTGTTATCACAGTGTTTGTTTTCCTTGTCGAGCTTTTGTTCCAGTAAATAAATAAAAAAAAACGAAAAAATGCCGAAAAATCGATAGTATTATCAAGTGATGTGTAATTTATTATTAATCGTATGTTTTAATTGTATACATCGAAACTACGTACAACTGGATACATTTCTGTCACAATCGGACAATCAGCAATTTTGTTTTCGATCTCATTATTTTTTCATTTTTATTATATTGGCAAAAAAAAAACGCAAGCTTTGATGTACGCCCAAAGGTCTATAAAAATCAGTTCCGAACGTTTATCTGCTAATCAGAATACTTTGGTATCAGTAAAAATTCATTATAAAAAAAGATGCCACAATGCGAACCCGGTTTCCCTACACCACAAGTATCACTCTCCTCTTTCCGATGCCTCAGAGATTCCCGAGAGTGCTGTGCACAGTTTCTGAATTCATCCGAGTTTCAGTTCAGTTACGAGTGAAAACGAGCTAAATTACCTGATAAAGATAAGTTCATTTTTGTTTCGAAAGCACCTAACTAGCTGTTTTCACGTTTAACCTTCAAAATCCAGTGGAGTAACTCCAATGATATCTTGTAAAAAAAAGATTGCCTGTTTTTCAACACCTTTTAGGAGAAGGGCCGAATTTTCCACGTGGAGATAAGAGGGAGCTTGTTTAATTGTGAGGTATGCAAAAAGATAAGAGACCCCACGTAATACAGGAAAGAGAAAACCTTCGGGACCCCTTAATGTTTTTTCACGGCTTAAAGTACGGTTCCCCGATCATAATGAGTTTCCAAGTTCCAAGGTAGACCCAAACACTCTTCACGCTTTATTGGGATTTCGTATATACACTGTCTTCTCGTTTTATCCTCCCCCTTTGTTGATTTAGTTCCGCACGGAGCAAAAAAAACGCGATGATTTATCGAGCCGATAAACATTTTTATTCGCACGCAACCCATTGTTACGAGCATCATTTTTGGGGTAACGAATGCGGTTGAAAAGAGACATCAAAATAACCCACTCTATTTTCGATCTGATACATTTATTTATACGCTTCAAGTGATTCAAGGATCGACTAAAATATTCATGAATATAAATAATACGCGTCCATACCGTATCCCAGTATAATGGCTAATACAATTTACGATGAAAAACAGTTGCACGAAAAAGCAACGTAATAAAAAATCATACACGTTGCCCGAAGATGATACAATGGAGAACGCATTTTTTTTTTTTTTAATAAACTATCTTCCACCAACGCCCAACACATGAATAATAAATGAGAATATTATCGAGCCCTCGCCCAGGCTTGATACGTCAACCATTTTATTTGTTATCAAGGTAACCAAAAAAAAACGTTGTTTTGCAAATGCACAGTTCTTTTTATCATATCTGATAATGAAATATAACGATGTGATCCGGAGTCCTTTTTTACTTAAAAAAACTTCCTCTTTTAATTAAAAAAGAAAATATTTTTTTCATTTAAAACAAAGTCCTTTTTTACCTTAAGTAAAAGCACAAAGAAAAAATCACCAATAAGTGATCGTTGTCGTCTGGTCGTTGCTTGAATTTTCCGGCAATGTGAAAAATTGTAGAATAGCAAAAGTTTCGACATTATTTTTCTCAATTGTCTCTGCGCTTCATAAATCTTCATCCGGACAACCGTGCAGGCAGGTGAAGACATTGAAAAGCTTTCCAGTAGATAAAGACACACAAGAAAAAGGAACTATAAAGAAACGGAACGCGGATATATTTTTCTTTGTCCATATTGTGCTATGACGATAATTCACCCCCTTCTGTTATATTAATTACGACGGTTTATTCAGCGAAATGATTACTCGAATCTTATACGCAATAAATTTTTTTCCACAACCGGCGGGTCAACATTTGGTTTACAAATTTTTGCAGACGTCTTTTTTAGTCTTTATTTTATTGTAATAAATAACTAATTTAACAATAAATAAATACTTGCAAATGTTTCTTGTTGCACTTACAATAATAGTTGAAATAAAATTCGACGATAGTTCCAACTGTCCACCCAAAAAACTGTCTTAATTTTTAAATAAATTACTAAATTATTAAATTCTTTACCAAAGAAGTGAAACATTTGAAATATTCAAAAATAATTCTTATATTTATATTATCTAAAACACTATAACTATTCTTCAAGATCTCAAGAATTTCAGTGATTTTTTTAATATCCACATCGTAACACCTTAAAAGGTTCATCAGGAGAATACAAACATGAGAAAGTGAAAGAGTCTTTTCACGACGTTCTGGCAATATTGGGATGTTCAAGCAGGCTCGAGAGAGTAAATGACCTGTGGGCTTCACACCTCCGGGTCAAGGGGAATGAAAAGAGAATAAAAAAGGTCTTTTTCCGCCTTTTCCGGGTCTGGCCCTTCCGCACGTACGGAAAACGTGGTCAATTTGCCAGCCCGTATTGTTATGAGATGGGCAATTGAGCATGCGCACATTTCGTTTGTAATATCTGCAATAAACTGCAAATAAGGTGCGAACGTATAAAGACGATATAAGAAATAAAATGTACGCCTATCGAAACCTCTAATCCTAACCTTTTATCGTGACCGATTATTCTAAAAATTGCGAAATAATTCATAAGAATAAACTTCATTAAATCAATTAATTAAATTTAAAAAAAAAACAAAGAATATTCCGATTGCTTTTTAACTCACCGTTTATCCATAAAAAGTTTTTTGTCCAACGTGCAATTGAACAGAGCACGAAAAATGATTTCAGCATTTCTCAGTAAAAATGTTCGTTTTGCAGTACCCACGTGTAAGTTTCTAAGGTCAATGGTATCAGTTCGTAAACAAAAATCGTTGAAAAAAAAAACAAGTTCAAACAAAAATTACAAATTCATCTTTCGAGACTTGTGTTTTTCAAGTAAAGTTTCAAAAAAATCCTATTATATTGTTAATATTACAAATTATGCAAAAAATGTTCATCCTTGTCATATTTATACACTCGTTTTGTTCTCCTCTGCCATCACGAGAGATCGGAGAACGAAACAGTGAAAAATGAATGATTAATAAATTAAAATTATTAACGTTGATAGTTTAAAATAAAAACGAAACCCAAACAAACTGGGTAAAATCATAAACTACTTTAATGAACGAACTTAAAAATGAGAAAAAACGCTGTATAATAAAAAATAATATGAAGAATAGTAGCTATGACTAGCAGTTCGTAGGCGCTCTCCTTTAACACTTATTCGCAGCCTTTCTTCAAGGTACGCGTCTTTCTTGGACTTTCCCGTAGGCTCTCTTCATCGTACGCGCTTTGCAGTACACTTACTGGAACCTCCGCCGGAGAGCTTCAAACCCCACTCCTGTTTCACTTCCATCCAATAGGGAACCTCTACCGGTCTATATAACCTCGGCCATGTAGGCTCTCGGCCTCTAGTTCAGGGATGAATACGTAGGTGACTTAACGTAGGTACACGTACAAATATCTCGCACGAAGTATGCGGTAAGAAACGAAATATATTCCCGTATCCAAAAGGTAGAATGTTTCCTTGCATTAAATAGTTTTATTTCCTTTTTCTCTCGCACTTTCAGAAACATGATTTTTCACGGTGTTAAATTTTTATACCGGAGAATTATTATTTTTTTACACTTTTAGAGTCATTGTTCGTCTTTCAACGAAATAATTAGTATATATAATTAATTATATAATGAATTTGTTTTAAAGAAATTATATATATATATATATACATATATATAAATAAATAAAGTGTACTTTTATTTACTTATTTATTTATTGGTTACAAGTCAGTGAAATATTTATTTGAAGGATTAAGTAATTAGCAATAATTGGAAAACTCAATAAATATTGAGTGTTTTGACGATTATTCATAATAATAGGATAACTTGGAGGTAATAATTCAATTGCAAGATTGAAAAATGTATTCTTTGGACAGTTCGAACAGATTTACAGTCACTGAGAAAACCCGAGTGACGCACTTGCCATTGTCAGCGAATTTGACGTCGATTATTACCGAAACTAACATCTCTAAATGTTAATTTATTAATTAAACAGAAATGTTAGTTTTTCTAAACTTCTTAACATTCTTCTTAACTAATTTTAACACAAACTTCTCAACCAAACATTCTAACATTTCTAAATGTTAATTTATTAATTAACATTTAGAAATGTTAGTTTTCTACTTTGATAATAATCTAGTAAGCCATTTGTAAAGCTGTACGACATGACCCAAAATTATAAATCCACCGTTACCTCATTTTGGTCGTTTGTACTCTCGTCGTTGGGTCCAACGACGAGATTTTATGGGATCTCGGACGTTCAAATCACCGAAGCCACGTCCGTTTGGAAATTGCCATCAATGAGAATATTTCCGAGTCCATCGTCAGCATCGGGATCGAGTTCACGAGGTGAACTGCTCGGTCCTTTTCCGACTTCCGGTTGCAAATCCTTTCGGCGTAACCTCCCCCCCCCCTTTTCTCACCGCAAAACCGTTTGATCTTATAAAACGAGGCGATATTTGCAAATCCCCTTCCCCTCCCCCCTAATCCTCTTTCAGCGTTCATTCCTTCTGCACTTGAACCTCTGTTAATTTGCATACGCGACTAACTATTATATATCTACTGCGTATATTCCCTTTAACGAAATATAAATACTGTATACTTTCTTATCGATATTTCAGTGAGAGTCATTTTTTAATTTCGTATCGAACTTTCCAGACAAGCATAAAAGAAAAAGTTGTGCGCCACGTGCGAAAGAAAATGAATTATGTGATGCGAAACGGGAGAACACGAGCCTTCGGTTCAGTACCTTCTCGCACGGAGTAATTCACTATTTTCTACCCTTGTCTGTCAGTGCTGTGAATGCATCAATCTTTTATCTACCGTGTGAACAAAATCTATGAAAAAACTTCGCACATCCAATAATCATAATTTTAGGCTGTTGAACAATTTAATTTAGCTTGAATTCGCTACTATTAATTCAATTTCCATTTCATGAGATTACATAAAAAACACCAAAATTACTGGTTCATTTTGAATATTGGACTTCATAAGCCACCTGACTCACGTAAGGCTTAATGCCTTATAAAGCCCACGTTTTAAATATCCAAAACTACACAGTCGAAGCGATTGACCTCTGATCGTCGAGTGTCTTTGTATGGTCGCGATTGCCATAACAACTGCCGCGCTTCGGCGAACCAAAACAAATTTGCAGTCGATAGAATGCGACGCTTACGATCGCACGTAGGCGTATATTAAATTTCGACGTACAAAAACTTTCGAGAACGAAAAATGTTTTCAATATTACTTAGTGAATCTTTATTATAATTATAAGTAGTGGTTTATCAGCACTACATATAATTAAAATAATCTTTATTATAATTATATGTAGTGGTTTATCAGCACTACACATAATTATATAAATAATTAAATAAACATTTTATTGTTTTAAATAAATTTTTGTTCAAAATTAATAAAACATTTTATTTCAACATTTATCGTTTGTTTCATACTAAAAAACAAATAAGGTGGGTTTTACATGGATCAAGTACCTTAGTCGACTTCCGGTTCCATCGATCTCCTCGTTCACCTTCAAAAACGTTAACCGTGCTCGTTATTTGGCAACGGTTCAAAATTCATCGACTATTGTCATCCATTTACGAGATCCAAACAGCCCCAAACAAAATACCGAAACATTGATCAAAATCCGTCTTCAAAATATTGACTCCGTCATTTTTCAATCGATAAGTTACGTCCTTCAACAACGTTACATTCATTTTTCTTTACTGTCGACTAAGCTCGACCGTGTGATCTTTTCAATCATTTTTTATCGTATATATACACATACAAAGGTGAGACTCAATTCTCCTCCCCAATTCTCCCAGTGGTTGAATTCTCATACCTCCCACCAAGAGAGAACTGTTGCTTCTGAAACGCCACTCGTGCGAAAAATCCCACGTGCTCTTTCTATTACCCTTTTCGCGTGACCGCGATTTTCGGTCCCTTCAACCTTCCCCTTCTTTTTTTATTACTCACGTGTAGCGCCTACAGTGCAGAACCGAATCTCGTGACCACTCTAGCGTTTTGTGAATCCTATATGTTATACATCCGTGTCGCGTTCCGTTTCAGATGACTCGACATAAATCATACGATGGTATATCCAATCCCTTTTTTTTTTCTCTCGGTTCTTGCGTCGTTCGCACGGTTTGCTTTCGTGCAATGTTTACACGCATCATTTGTTACATAACAGAAATTATTATTTTCGAAAAGTTTTCCAAAATTCAAGTATCGCTCGGTCGATGTGAGATTTGGTCTTGAGTGCATGAATCCAACAACATGAATAACGTTTAATCCGAAAAAATCGCGTTATAATTGAACAACAATTTAACAACAAAAATCACGATATAATTAAACAACAATTAAACAGAAAAATTCACGGTATAATTAAACAACAATTAAACAACAAAAATTACGCTATAATTAATCAATAATAATTAAACAAATATTATATAAACAATTTTCGACCCTTTGGACGCAATTTTGCATAGCGGCTTCTCAAAGCACGAAAACAACCTGTAAAAGGTCATCTCACTGTGTAAAGAGTCGCGACGGTTTCGTCGACCGCTTCGAGGTAAACCGCGTATCCGTCAAGAGTTCTGAGTACAGGACGAGTTCGTCGAGAGTTCGGGATCCAAATTATGTTTTTTTATTTATTGACGTCTAGACGCCACCGCCTCTCTTGGCGAGTGGCGTTGTACACCCAAACACCTAACCGCATGAAAGTTCGTATCGAAATAAAATCCTATTAGAACTGTCTCTTTGTTTAGCGCGTCTGAAATAGTTTATGCGCGGCAGACGATATTAAAACTTCGTTTAAGTTCAGCTGCGTTTTCTCATCCTGAGGAAAAGTTTTATTATCGTTAAGGGCCACGAGTCCAAAGACGAATCTTAAATACAAAAGAACCGGTGAAAAATAAAAAATGTATAATGAAATTCTGATTCGGGGCTTTTAAAAAATAAGCAATATAACAAAAGCTTCATAAAAGTATTTTCCGAATAATTCCACTTTCAATAATAATAAATCACTTTTATTTAAAAATATCCAAACGTATATTTCAACTCTCAAGGGAATCAAAATTTATAGGGTAATTACAGTTGACCTCAAACTATGAAATTTGGCAAGTAATTACGTCTTGTACTACAAGTACAGGGAAAAATCGAAAAATTATACATTTGTCATTAAATCTTCAAAAAACACAGAAAAAACTATGAGACTGGATTCCTGAACTATTTATAATGGATATAAAATTTTTGCAGTCTTCTATCGAGTGTAATCCTTCGACATTTCTGTCAGAGCTTGATTTTTGGCAAGTGAAATAAAAAATTTATAACGAAAGGCTGATTTTGGCATTTAAAGAGAAAATATGTGGTACGCGGTAGAGAAAATGACTCGGTTAACTATATATCGAGTTAGAGCGGGTTTTCGTATAGTATCCGTTTTCTAACGAAGCCACAATTTAATTACTCCTCGTCAGGTACTACTCACTGCAACCGTTCCCCATAACTTTATTAACCTTGTGGTAGGTTCTCCATTGCCTTTCTTCGTTCATAGAGAGCCAAAGATTTGTACGAGTAGGGTTGTGAGCTACGCGTATTCAAGTTGGAGAAGCCCACATGGTACAGATGGTAAAGCGCATTTGGAAGTTAACGCCTCTAAAAGCTACGATGATTTAATTCCACGGCTTCAGAAGCCGCATCGTCTTTACGCGTGACGGGCAAAATTATTTCGTAAATCTTGTGAACTTAGGCGCCATATGTACAAAATTGTCCAAAAAGGTACTCATACATATCGCTGTACGTATACGTTACCAAATAATTTACCAAATACAAAGGAAAAAGACTCCTCGAAAAATTCTAGTTTTCTTCACCTAATTTGTTAACAAGATTTTTTTTTGATAAATAAACATCACTTCTTATATAAACTAAAAACTAGAATTTTTCAAGGACTTTTTATTTTCTTGGGATTTCGTGAATTGTGAAGTCACATTGTAAAATACCCAGTTGTAATCAGATTATTGGTTATGCATCGTTGGATCACTGGTTTTGCTTGAAGCATTTTTTTTAAATGTTTATCATTATTGGAGAATCTATGAACTATCATTGTTAATAATTATCATACAAATGAAAAGTATACGGATTAAGTTAATGATCCAGATGTACATGGATGCAATAATTTTTTTTTAGTGAAGTTGTATTAACTTTGCAATCTTATATGAATAACCAAACAACAATGTAAAAATAGAATACCTTAATATTTTCTTACCTATTTTAAAACTAACATTTTCATTAACATATAATAAATTGAATTAAATCAGTGCTCTGGTCTGGTGCTTAGCATACTTGCCGCTAAACTTGCGCATCGGGACATTCCAGGTTCAAATCCCAGTCGAGTAATTTCGTCGTGAAATGTTTTTCTTCGACATTTCGTGAATACGATTCAGAGGGGGAAAGTCGACGACTGCAATGTGGGGATAAAATGGTAGAGAGGGTAGCAGATTACTGAGGCGTGTAAACACCCATTTGGGTATACGATGAAATATTAGGTAGGACAAGGTAGGAGGGAAAAAGTATGGGTAATATATGATTTTAAAAAAAGTAATGAATAATAGCACATTTTTGTAGAAAATTAAATCAATCAATTATTTAATTAAATTAAGTAAATTAAATCAATCAAGTTTTTAATTAAATTACGTAAAATAAATCAATTAATTTATAATAAATTAAATCAATAAAATGGACATTTATAAAAAAAAGAACACCTTGCTGTTTGTGGAAGGGATTGCTTCATCAAAGTGCTAAATCGTTCGTTTCAAAATATACGAAGCCAGTTTTAAGACTTATCCTGTAACATTTTATGGGGGTTTCAATGGGTTATTATAAAAGTCTATAAATGTTTATGGATATGCTGATATTTACCTCATAGTTTTTAGTGCTTTATATGACATATATCCTTTTTAACAAAATCAAAAGCGGGCCCTTAAGTGATGTTTCTTGTGACAACAAATAGGGTTTCTGACAAAACACGTCTCATGTTCGGTATACAAGGACGAGACTACGTTTCAAATCACACAGAGTTTGTTCGCGTGTTTTCGTAAATTTCTGCTGCTATCATTACTGACACAAATTGGTGATGAATTGGTGACAAATTTTGTGGTTTTTTGGTGACAACTGGAAATGACGTATTTAAATTCGAAATAATTTTGAATTCTGATCGACCGATAAAAAAAAATGGTTGGTCATTACTTCACCAACAAACCTCAAAAATCAGTGTTTATACGTATCGTTGTTGACATTTACCGATTTTTCAATTCTCGCACGAGTGAGAGTTTACTGCTCTATGAAATAGAATCCCGGGGGACAAATCACAGCATCTCCATATTTGCATATTTCCAACGCAGTGGTAACACTGATATATTCTCCCCTGGTTGGGAACGAAACGCGCCACGTTATGGGCCAAATACCGTAACGTTGATCCCTCATCATCAAAATAGTTCCCCTCGGACGTGCCAACCTGTCTCTGGTTCTGATGCATCCTACTATAAGCCAATGCGATACAACACCCTCGCGCGCCTCGCAATCAATTAATTCCCCGAGAAATTCCCTGTCACGTCGAGGACGTGCGGAACAAAAGTACGATGAATTATCCGCACGAACCACGCCTAATTAACCTACGAAAACCCGTACGGAACTTCGAGTTGGAACACACCAGTCCCGGGAAAACTGGTTAGGCAAGGATTTGTGTGAAGCTAACAAAATCGGTAAAATTGAGAACCTGCATGTTGCTTCCTCGTTGCGTTATTTTAGTTACGAAGTTCCTCCTGCGAACGCACTTTATCAATGCTGGTTTCGTTAAGGGGGAAGCTTCATTGCAGCAGTTTCCAAGCTGCATGCAGTTTGTAAATGTTTTTTATATATCATATCTATTTTTATTAGTATATCATATGATTAAAGTATATGATATAATATAATAATAAAAATATATAAAATATAATAAAAATAAATGCATGTAAATTGGAAATTAGTTTTTATTTTTACTACTATTCATTTTTATGATACAATCACCTAATTATGTAGAAAACAAATGTCGTTTGATGATTCCTTTCGTATACGAATAAAACTGATCTCGACATCTTTCGATGTGCATAGATTTGCATTAAAATATTGGAAAATATTTAAGGTATTGCTGGATGCATATTTAAGAAATTGTAAAAATGGTTGGACATTTTAGATGGCAGTTATTAATAGTGATAGCTATTAATAATAATACATTAATTACTTTAAAATGTTTCACTTAATAATTTAGTATTTATAAACATATGAATTGATACGATCGCTTATACGATGTCACCTTCTACGGACGTTAATATTTGCCCAACGGATAGAACTAATAATATTAATTATTCATATAAATAATTAATTAAAATATTAATACATTCACAT
The DNA here is from genome assembly GCA_030523105.1 of Ophioninae sp. A BG-2022a. Taxonomy (NCBI): domain Eukaryota; kingdom Metazoa; phylum Arthropoda; class Insecta; order Hymenoptera; family Ichneumonidae; species Ophioninae sp. A BG-2022a. The sequence goes on along the minus strand of JAPYZI010002281.1, from coordinate 7,702 downwards.
TATTTATTATTACTAATAAATAGTATTATTTATTGTTTTATTAAATACTATATAAATACCATTAAAAACAAAATAATAACGTAGCAATTAATTATTATGATTATTAATATTATTTATTATTAAATCAAATTAATCCATCATCCCCCAATTTTGGGCTAACCTTTTCCGCGCCGGTCGATCCCGTATGCCTTAAGGAGTCCGTTGAAGAAAAAAAAACTGTGGAAATAATGTCGTGGCAAACGCTACCATATGTTTTTATTCGTGGATGCTACAGTTAATTCATACAAGAACAAAAAAGATAGACGTATCAAACCGTGATTGCTCCGTTTTGCGGGAATTTCCGACAAATTTATTTTCCCGGTATTTTACATCGCCCCGGTGAGCCTTGCTAGACTTTTTTCTCGGTCAAAGGGAAATGTGACGAGAAAGATCGAGGTCGACATGATCAAAGACTAAGAGAGAAAGAAAAAACTGCTCCACTCGTGCCGAGTGAAAAAGGCCTATATGTGGGTTGAACACTAATACAAGAGGGAGAGCTTGTACAAGTGGGTTCTGTGGCATAGTGGGACAGGTTTGGTGGGCCAAACCACGGGGAGTAAAAACCGAGAATATGGGGCTGATAGAAGAGAGAGAGAGAGAGAGATGTGATGAAAAAAAAGTCAAAGACTTATTATAAGAGGGTGGAAAGGGAATCTCAAAAAGGAACACTCGTGTTTCGGCTGACGCGACGTTACGTGACGGTATAATGGTCCTTGTCTTACCGCACAACCTTTCGTCGTCTATTCAAGCTCTCTAGACCACTTCCTCCCCACGTAGCTTGCCTCATTCTCATCGGCCTCCTCCGAGCTAGATACGAAAGCTCGCCCGATTGTTACATCTTCTTAGAGATGCGCCAGATGTAAAGTCCCCTCCAGAAATGACTAAACTACCCAGATGTCATTTTTGTTTTTTTTTTTTTTTTCAATCTTTTCGAAAACATTGTTCCGGTATTATCGTGCATTCTCAATTTGCAGGAAATAAAAACAAGATCAAGTGACAAAGCGTAAAAAGAGATAAGCTAAATTTTTAACATTGCATAACCTAACGAGAGAAATTATTCAACCTTTTTTGGTCAAACTTCCCATTATGATCACGGTAATCATAATGGATTTCCACCTCGTCAATTTTCAAACTACTATTATGGCCGATTTATCCATCCAAAAAGATTAAGAAAATTACTGAACATGCTTTGAACGTTGTATATCACGTACGGACAAATTATTTATAAGATATGAAACGGCAAAATATTTTTTAAAATTCAGAAAGAGATAAAAACAGAAAAGATTGCACTTATACACTCAAAAAATCATAACTCCGTGAATTTTTAATATTTTAGCCGAAAATTTGAATCCGAGTTTCCTTGGATATAGCACTTTTGGGAAAAAATAGTAGCCTGATGCACGTTTTGATAAAAGTATTTTTTCTGACATGTAAAGACGCTCGATTTTGGAGAATAGAGAATACTCCAAACTCCGAGTAGATGATTACTCAAGTACCTTTAAAAGCTAAACATTATTACTCTTTTCTGTACATAGTTAAACGATAGATCGATTCCACTCGTGGAATCCTTTTGACCATAAGACATTACAATATCATGTAAAATCCGTTAATTATTGACGACCTGGTTGATTACTGATGAATTAAGATGCTAAAAGATTTATTCGGAAATTAATCATGATGCAATAAAAAAAAACGTTTGCCGAGTAAACCTAGATGAAATATATCATGTGACGATTATGCAATCTGGTATACTTGTGGCTTTGCATATAAATTCCATAATACCAAATTTGAGGATATGTAACGTAACGGTTGGCCGATTGAAACGGTTTTCCAATATTGCTGCGTATTCGGTGTTCTTGATCATGACTGTACGTTACACTCAACCGTAGTAGATACTCCAGTTCTACTTGACGACAATCCATCTGTTCTTGCTGGTACGCTCGGTTACGACGCCACCTCCGTCAGGTATTGGGCCTCTCTGCGCTGGAAACAAACTGCTTCTTACGTCGTTCCGTATGCAGCGCGAAGTATGCTTCAATAGGAAATTCCTCGGTGTCCCAGTAACGGAAAAGAAGTCAAACAATGGATGTCCAGGACATACTTCGCCCTCCCCCCCCAAGAATTGCACTTTTTTTCTGGTCCCCTCCGTCATTATCCCTGTAGGACTTTTTCGTATGAACGTTTCGTCGGCGTACAGTTCGTTACCGAAAGAAAAGAAGGTCGTACGCAGAAAATAAACGGGAGATAAATTTTGCATTTACTTTAGAAAAATCGTTGTTACATTCTCCTGTACAACGTGAGTTTTACGATTATACATTAGCCTTAGAAATTATCGATTAACGGTACAATGGGATTGTTGGACGCATTTGTTGGTATTTCCATCGCGATAAAATCCAGAGTTGCATCGACAGCCGTCTATGATACAGTTCTGTAACGAATAATTATTTGATTAATGAAAGTGCGTACAAATCAGTGACAGGTGGATCACTACTTTGACTGATACGCGTGTCACTAATGTGACGTGTGGTATGGGGTGTCACGTGGCCTTTTGTCACTAATTTGATGAGTGACACGTGTGTCACTATTCTAAATATATACTTACTGCTGGACAAATAATTGGGTTAGGATTGTTGCAAGTCGGTTCGCATACCGGACCACACGAGGCTGGAGCTTCATTTTCGCCGCATGCCTGGTCACCCCGAATTATATCGGCTAACAGAAATATCCATGTCTCAAACTTGTACAGATGTTCTTAAGCTTTTGTCGACGGATTGCAATTATGTTTCATTTTGAAATCGGAAGGATCAAGGTGCTTTTGGAAACGTCCTCGTTCATTGTGTAGTGTCATTCGGGGTAACCGTGCGCAGTGGGTATGCGTGCGTACACACTCGGTTTATCTTCGAACGGTGTAGGCTGCCGGTTTACCGCAACAAGTTACACCCGCTTCAGTGGAGTTTGGACAATCAAATGCAACGAGCTACGCGGCAGTTGTTTTTTTTTTAATTAAAAATGGAACAATAATATACATCGTAATGAAACAAAAATAAACTGCCAAGCACGAATTTTCATAATTAATTCTTATTTTTTAATTAATGTGAAGATTTTTTGTAGAGTTTCTTTATTTGATCGTTACTTGGACAAATTTCATATCTGTTTAGTAATCTTAACTTTTAAGCCTTACGATTCTTCAAATTACAAAGTGCGTGTACGGAGACCCGAATGACTCTATCACTACTTTTTTCATCGTACCATTGACGTAAACTTTTAGCAATGTCATTTTCAAATGTACACCATGAGATCATTGTTGATAAGACGCCGTGTTAAGGAGGATCGAGGGTTTCACCGATATATTCGCTCAGATATCGACACATTTTTTTTGTATTTAAATATTCCTAACAGAAGTTTTTTTTTTTTTGCTTAGTTCGAATTTTGCAAACATTTACTAAAATTTGTAATTTCTTAATTCTTACTCGAACCCAACGAAGCAGTTATTAACGAAACATTGAAATTGAACGATTAATTGAAATATTGATTATTAGTAATCACGTGACGAATATCAAGGAAACACTAGACCCTCATTTTTTTTCAAAATTCCGTTTCTCACTTGTGCAAAAGACGATACAAATAACGAAAAAAATAGCAGCGCAGTTCTTCATCTTCGAACACTAATGAATGACTGATGAAATTTGAATCGCGCCGTTGCTTTTATACGCTCTTTAATTCTTTTTTTTTTCACGGATATCGGAGATACAACGGATAAATCTTCTGGACACGATCATAATTGCTTCAAAGATAAATTCTTGGCAATAGGGATTGACGGAATAAAATATTCTTTAAGAATGTACGTTGCCAGTTGAATGTAGTATACCTCCGGTATCTTCAGATTCTTATCGCTCGCATCGTCAATTATTTTCAGCTCGTTTCGACGATTACGTAATTGCGTATTCACTTACGTATCGATATTTATTATTATTTCTCACTTGTACTGCGGTATACTTCACTTTCCTCAGTGACCAGATGTATTTTAATCGTTTCAATTTTGTCATCTTCGATTTAGCGATTTCATAAATTTTATCATTTATCATCCGTAATTAGATCTTCGATTGATGTGAAAAACTGGACTGACCGTTATTTCCGCTGGATCCGAAGAATGCAATCTTCAAGGTCACCTTTTGTTTCCAGTTTGTTCACGTGTCTTTTTCTCCATGATCGTCAACGACAATTTTCATCAGACATTAAAAGTCAGTGTGTTGCAAAGGATTTTTGAAAATAAAAAGGCAGATCGTTGAAAAATAAAATATTTATATTTAAATGCCCAGAATTCTCGTTACGGGAGACCGCGTAACAACGATTCGATGATTGCAGTCGATTCATTAAATCCTCAAGTATGGAATGATCGCGGTAAACGTTGAATGAACATCCAAATTGCTTCTAACAACGGAGAGAAATCGGCATTTTTGCAGCACCGTTCCATCGTACCAGGCGATTAAATTTCTCATCCACCTCACTCACTCCTGCTTCTACGCTTCTTCTTCTCCTTCTTCACCGTCACCGTCTCAATTTGCGCTCACTCGATTTAATCACTACCAGATTCGAAGCAACGAAACGTACGGCGCAAAATGAGCTGAGCTTTCAAGCGTGTGCAAGCGAGGTTAAGTAAAAAACACGGAAGTAGGAAAAATTCGCGCTGCAACGAGAAAAACCGACTGTCCGACAGTTGCATCCCAACCGTCAAAACATGCTAATGAGCGGACGTCACTCGTTAAAGTGCAATAATACACGAAACTTCCTCGTTCTAACTGCAACTTACGAATTCAAGTGAGTGTCTCATTGAACAAATATTTTATCTGTCTGGACAATATATTGACGGGTTTCTCGAAAATCAATATTTATGAAATCCATCATTCGTTTGTCATCGATGACCCAGACCTAAAAATATCGCGACGTATGATCGAGTTTTTAATTGCACCGACATTTCAAGTAATATCTTAAAGCTCTAAACCAAAAACGTTTTTATCTTGATCATCCTATAATCCATTCCAAACGTAAGAGTTCCAAAACCCTACCTTCGATCGAATTGAATTTTTCAACTGTCCTTCCTATTTAACAAAATATTCTTCATCCTTTCATAACACTTAATATTGTTACGAAAGGAGGTCTGAAATAATATTAAAGACTTCCTTTCGTAACGACACCTGTGCTCGTTCTTGCTTTATTTTTTTATCTCTTGAATAAAAGTGTGGTCCGAAGGACAACAATTGATTGAAGAATAATATTTGGAAAACTGGACCATCCTATTCGAGCAACGTATATCGACAAAAAAAAACGTCCACGCAGTATTTACTAATCGTAAATATACGGAGCGTATAAAACATCGGACGTGCAGCTCAATTCGACATAAACTGTCAAGAGAGATAGAAGGAAACATCATGTCGCGTTTGGGTTACCTCGTCCAACTTGTCATTCTTATGGCTCTTGTCTACTCATGTAAGAATTTCATAACATTTTTTTAATTTAATTTTTCAATAAACTTTATTTTCTACGAAGAAACATACAATTTCGTAACGTTTACGTTGAATCAGGCACAGCACAGCAGAGAATATGTCCTCGCCCTAATGAGCATTGGACCAACTGTGGTAGCCAATGCCCTCGGACGTGTGACGATCCACAACCCGGACCCTGCATTCTTGTTAGTAGAATTATATTAACACCTAAGCGGATGTTTCTCAATGATACAATTAACAAACAAAATTACTTGTTAAATGTTTTTAGCGGTTAAACAAAATTATTTTTCACTATTACACCCCTTAAGACTCGATTTTCCAAAAACGTTGAAATACGTAATTCTCAACGTTCAACCACACGCTAAATACGAAATTTCATTAATTCAACTTCGAAAACAAAGGGATTTGATATAAACGTACATTGTCTATTTTACCCCTTAAGGAAAGAATTTCTCAGGCGCATAAGCCTTCTTCCGGAAACGCTTTATTTATCGAAAAAAAAACTTGAGTACAATTAATTCAACATCTTTCGTGATTTAATACTTTCGAACCGACTTTACTTCGTTAAATATAATGATTCTTTTTTATTCGTAATGTAGAGCTGCAGAACCGACACTTGTCAGTGCGACGACGGATATGTAAGAACCGACTATGGTGAATGCGTCAGACCGGAGGAATGCTAAATACGTTAAACGTGACCGCCAAGACTTTGGTGAACGTTATCGTTCACATAATATCTCAACCCTTATCTACGTATGATTATATCTAAATAAATATTTATTACCGATACTGATTGTATAATAACTGCCTAATCTAATAAAACAAATACTTATTGCATCAAAACCGATTATTCTATCGTCTTCCAAATTAAAGTAATAAACCCTTGGCGATAAAACCAAGAGAAAAAAAATAAATAAAAATAAATAACTCAAAATAAGTAAATATTGATGTACCCGAATTTAAAGTACGACAAGGAGATGCCAATAAAATGGAGTTCCACATGAATTATATATTATAATTTAATATAATGAAGTTTAGCTATAAAACTGAGTATAAAAAAAAAGACTTTTAAATTCCAAACTCATGTGGATTCATTGAAATCCTCCATTTATCTATAACCACGATATACACTGTAAATTTACTCATGAGCGCGTCTGTTCATAAATACATATCTTTCAAGCGCAATAGCACTTTGACAACAAGGTTGTGAAAATGTACTAAGACTTTTAATTGATTATTGTTCTTGAGAAACCCGTAGGTTATCAATTAAAAAGTGATCTTTAACATCGATTGGTTTGACCTTGCTATACGTTGCAAGGAAAATGATGTTGAGCATTTACATGTACATATGTATCGCAACTTTACTAAGATCGAGATCCCTACTGTTGAATGTCATTCCCAATACGATAACCAATCCGTATTAGATAAGGCTGGCTCGCGGATTCATTGCAACGAAGCGTAACGTTCGCGAATCTCTGAGTTATGAGGAAAATCGTAGGACGGAATAAATATGGCAGTGCAAAAAGTCACTAATAAAGATCATATAGGTAATTAGACTTGCTCGTACATGCCAATGTGACGTAACTCCACCAGCAACGGACGAACGAAGATACGGTTCGCTCATCTCGACTTATATTTACCATCGTCGTCGTCCTCGCACTGTTCCACTTCTGTAATACGTTTTTCCATAATCAAGTTTATTTGTATTTCGTTGGAATATCGATTTTGCTTATTTCTATTTGTATCTCAACAGGTGAAGCGCAACAGTGCACCGGCGGTCCGTACGACGTGCGAACGCCATGCGGCACCCACTATCCTTTCACGTGTGAACAACCGAATCTGCGCCGTTGCGAGCGCGTTAGTAATTTAATTATCGTCACGCGCGAAATGTCGCGTACTACGAAAATTCACGTGAAAAAGCTCTTTTCGGTATTCGATTTTTAGCGTTAATTCAATAATAACAATTAATTGTTTCGGGCCTGCAATGCGAACGGTTGTCAATGCTTGGATGGCTACGTGAGACGAAGCGATGAAAAGTGCGTCACAGTGAGCGAGTGTTTACCAGCGATCGCAGATGAAAGATAACTGACGAATAATATCTGCTTATGAAACATCGGAAAATTTTCGTGTGAATTTTTGGGCACACATTTATAAACTAT
>JAPYZI010002280.1:0-24632 GCA_030523105.1 Ophioninae sp. A BG-2022a | reverse complement strand
CTTTTCCGGAATCTCAAAAATCACGAAATTTGAAGGTCGTAGAGTGAGCTTCTTATATACTATAGAGATTCAATGGGTGTGTTTGGACAAGGTTTTTCCGTAACTTAAATAATGGCGTTAAATTCGCTCGGCAATTGTCTTGCCACGATTCTTCGCCCGAAAAGTCGAAAGTTCGCGGCCGAATTCTCGTGCGGGGCGCGCCATCCGTCGGTAGTTACTCGCAGCGCAAAATCCCAAAATTGTCATTACCGACGTAACGAGGTGCCGCGTCAACAGTTTCCAACGTGTTCGTCATTCCCTTAAGGGAAATAACGATTATTCTAAAATTATTGTTGCACTCCGCAGGTAATTTACCACCAACCGTCGAGCTCAACGCACTGGCTATGAAGCGTGGCGAACTGACCGTCTACACGATAAGACATGCCCCACCGGCCACACCGCAACAATATTATGCTCCCATTTTTAGCAACGTACCTCGCATATTCAATCCGCATTACAAGCCGGAAAAATTGTACCTCGTTACGCTTAAGGTAAGTCTTTCGTTTCATCGAGAATAAATTTAACCTAGGCCTAGAGCCTAGGCCGTATGATTAGGGCTTCTACGAGGAAAATGGGAAATGATTTGGGAGGATGCATTCAAAAGAAATATAAAATGTCTACACGATATAAAGCGTAAAACTTTGTTACCAATCAGTTTCCGGCCGCGACTGCCTTGCGTTAATTTCGAAATGTATGTTGAAATGCTTGCCAATTCTTTGAGGGATGATTTATTTAGTATATATGTACCCGCTGGCCGTGCATTCAAAGTTTATCCGCTTCTCCCATTCCATCTAATCTCTAATTAGCTCTGAGGAACTAACCTCTAACGATCTCGGAGAAATACGTAGCCGTACACTTTTCGTCAGGCTGTCCATTTTCGATGAAAAATCCGACTTTCGACGTAACGGTAAATTGTCATTGTTCCACAGGTAGGGGAGCGTGAATTCATCGGGCGAGGTGCGACCGGTCAAGCCGCTCGTCACGACGCGGCGAGTCGCGCTCTCGAGCAACTGAAGCAATTACCGATACCGGAAGAAACCGCCAGCACGTGTAACGTCGGGAGTGCAATTGGCGCGAGCACCGTTGCAGGTAAAACGATAATCGAAAACGGTATTTCGAACTCTGCCGAGAACGATCCAAACGCAGAAATCAAGAGTCCGGTCTCGTTGGTCCACGAGACAGCGTTGAAGCGTTGTTTACCCGTGAGTTTCAAGGTCGTTTCGGAAACGGGCAAACCGCACATACGTACGTTCACGACGAAGTGCACGGTCGGGGAGACGGTAACGATTGGCGAGGGCTCCTCGAAGAAGGTGTCGAAAAAACGCGCCGCGGAATTGATGCTCGAAGAATTGAAAAGACTTCCACCGTTGCCAGCTACGATAACGTTGCGATCGAGCGGAATAAAGAGAAAACCCTCGAACACGAAGAAACAAAGGCGCAATTTGATAAGGGACAATCAGGGACCGCGCACTGATTCGGAGACCATCGAGGAGGTCGATCCGATATCTCGTCTCGTTCAGATACAGCATTCGAAACGCGAGCGGGAACCGGTTTATAGGCTCGTGGAGGAGAAGGGGGGACCTAGGAGGCGCGAGTTCCTCATGGAGGTTACGATAGGACAGTACTCCGCTCAAGGAATCGGTTCGAACAAAAAGTTCAGCAAAAAGGCCGCGGCAGAAGCTCTCCTCGCGCAATTGGGCTACAGTAAACCGCCCCAACCACAGCCAACCAAACCGTCGATAAAACTTACCACGAAAGACGCAACCGATAACGGGGCCAGCGAGAATACGGGCGGTAAATTGCGGAAGGTCACCTTCATCGAAGACGAGCAACACAACAGCAAGGATATCAGTCAGCAACAGCAGACGAGCGGTGGTGGTGGCGGTGGACGACAATTGGCACCGGGCCTCTTACTTGTCGATCCTGCCGGACAGCAAGACTCCAAATTGTCCGCTAATGGCGGCAACTCTGGCGGTCGTGAAAACACCCAGAATGGTCCGACGCTGCAGGCCGTCGCTGATGCTCTCAGAGGACAACAGAACAATCAGCAGACCACCAATGGCCTATCGCCCAACGATCAGCTCATGTATCTCGCTCAACTCCTCAACTTTAAAGCCACCTTCGTCGATTTTCCGAAGGTAAACCCGTGTTTCCTTCCCAGTTTACTCAATTGTACGCTGCCGCGCTTCATTGCTAGTAACAAGCGATAATAAGTCATAGTTGTGAGTAGATCATTACTAATTAGGTATTCCATTTTTACTAAAATGTTAGTAAAATATAAGAATATTATGATTATTTCATTTTATCATCGTATTCTATTATTTAATATCAATAATAATGATTAATATTATTATCAAATTATTTGTTAACCGTTTTAAAAAGAGACGGGAAAAAGTAAAAGCTCGTATCGTTGTATTGTCACTGTTATTACTTAGTTTTTTTTTTTAATTATTATAACATCTGTAACAATCACAGTAGTATAATAATATTACTACTGTATGGTATTACAGTGACATCATTAGTGATGATATTAATTATTTTTACGGGATAATAATGATTAAATATCTTCTTATTATTATTATTATTGTGAGAGTGTAATAACTATCATATTCAGTTGATATATATGATTACAATTAGTCTAATACTATAATAATCATTATTATCATTGCTGTGATTATTATTATTATTATTGCTCCTCGCTCATTACAATCGACGCTCCGATTAAAAGTGTACGACTTGTGGTTCATGTCAGTCACGCTGATTCGAAAATTTAATTTGCAGGCCTCGTACAACAGCTGCCTTTCGTTGGTGTCGCTCAGTACCGATCCGCCACAGGTGTGTCACGGCAGCGGCGCAACGATAAACGAGAGTCGCAACCAGGCAGTACTAACGGCCCTTCGTACCCTTGGAAAATTGGGACTCGATACGAACAGCGCCAAGCCCGCGGACAAGGACAACATAAAGTTACCGGACGATGCCCTAGAGGTTCACGATAAAACCAAAAACATCGTTATCAATCAAGCGATCGACAAGTAGAGGAGAAGCCGATCCTGAAGACTCGCCATCGAAACGCACGGTCATTCGTGCAATGTCGATTCCAAAAATCCCTAGCCGGATGACCGTCGTGTCACCAGAGCGCACTCGCGTGGAACGAAACGCGAGTTCGACTCTTTACATCGATCGGACGAATTCAATTTTTGTAGATTTTTTCGTTTTTTTTTTTTAAATTCTGCCTTCTCGAGACGATTGAAAATACCCCGAGAGGCCCGTTTCATCGGTGAAATTTCAGCCCGTTGTTTTTGGAAGAAAAGAAAAAAGATTATTCGAGGTTCGAGAATTCGACACAGAATTTGACGAAGCTCAGAAATGCCGAAACGAGCTGGAATTTCGACGTTGTTGGACGCGAGAAATTTTAGAGTTACCAATTCCGTAAAGAATTCTGATGAGTCTTATGTCTTGACAAGAAAAAACATAGTGGAACATTTTTATGATGGAATTGAACGTTAAATCAGATGGAAAAGAACGTTCACCGGCCTTCAACAATGATCGATGAAACGGATGATCCCCCGTTATTGGCAGTTAATTCATTTGATTTAATCTTATTACAAAACAGTGACTTTTTTGCGCTCGGCAAAATTCGCCGATTACAAACGACACAAATTGTTTCGTTGCTTAGAGAAATTACCCGCGTAGTAGCATTAATAGTCATGCGTGCCGGGCTCATTGTCAACCCAATGTGTCGTACTCCCTGTATTTTATTTCCTTTTTAGCTGATTTGTCCTTTTTTTTAAAATCAAGTCGATCGAGCGTACGGCTCACGCGACTATCCCGCCTGTAGATGTTAAGCGGATCTATTTTTTACCCCCTTTTGGTTCTCCATTTTTTTACCTGCGATACGACGGGCTTCGCGATAACGAATTTTAATTTATGTCTTTTTTTTTTTCAACGCGGTCCGTCGTTCGCAGGATCGTTCATGGAGCGATCGCACGAACGTCGCTTCGTTAGCTTTAAGACTATTTTCCTGGTGGATCGAAGGCGATTTCATCCTATAGGATTTCTCGCCGCTTTGTCTCTCTCGCACCTTCCTTGCAGATCTGTTGGAATTTGTCCTATCGCTATTTGAATGATCAACGTAAAAACAAGACGGAAAATATTGAACAAAAATAACGATTGAACGAAATACGTTTTAGGTTAGGTTAGACGTGTGTGCGAGTGAGACAGAGAGAGATGGGAGGAGGGCGGCCCCAGCTTGGAAATATTAAGCAGCATTGAAGTATTGAGTAACGAAAAGGCCGCCGTAATTTAGCTGATAACATTGATCGCATTTCCGTTACGCTCGCGCGCGAGCCCTTGAAATCGTCACGGTCACTAAAACGACAAAAAAAAAAAACAAATGAAAGATGAAAGAAGAACAGTGCTCTCGTAATTCCACAGAGTTTATGCCGCGTTTCGAGGGAGCTCGAAGGGCGCCCGTAAATTACGTGAAAAGCGATACACGAAATTTTTGAGAGAATTCGAGATTGAGTGCCGTAGAAGGCGTTGGGCCCGTTTCGTTTTCTTTTTTTTTGTTCTCCAGTGTACGTGTTAGATATAGCGTTTTTCTTGCTCCTCCGTTATTCGCGTTTTTTGAGATGTACAAATTATGTTTCGCGCGTTTCGCGAGATGATCGCGTTGAAAATATTGTTAGAGAAGGGACGATGCGAGTGATCGGGCAAGAAAATGAAAGAGAGAGAGAGAGAGAGTGAGAGGGCGGGAGGGAGAAGAGAGAACACTCGCAACGTCGTTCAACTGCTCCATTATTCGTTGGCTAAGTTTAATTAAAGTTCAGTAAAGGAACGGAAAAGAAAACGGATGAAAGCAGAAATAGGAGAGCTGGGCGATGCGTGTAGAATGCGCGCCGTGCCGTTCGTCGACGATATTGTCAAGCAATATCGGACAAGTATTATTCGGTTCCCGCCTACTCCGGTCGTTTATTTCCGATCAATAAATTACCGAAAATGTTATAATTGCGAAGGCTCCTAGAAGTCGAATCCATTGCAATCACCTTCCCCTGTAGATATAAGTGAATTTGTTTTTGTTCAATCGATAAATACTTCGTATCGGGGTAATTTGTCGTAATCGGGTGAGAGGTGGGAGGGATGAGATAATCGGCTCGAGTTTATTAGCGCTATGAACTAATATTTTCGTGAACGTAACGAGGTTATGGTAGCAAAAGTGGAGAACGTCGAGTACTTCCGCTGGTTGTGTGTTCATATGTGGGGATGAAGGGATATTTTGATCGCGCTGTATCTGTGCAGAGTACGAGGTCTTCCGGTAGCTTTGCAGACGCTTCGCGTATCCTTTAATATCATCTTTTTCCATATATGGATGCGTGCATGCGTTTTTTCTTTTTTTTAACAGACAAATGTACACGCTCATCGTGAATGGTATACATTTCGTATCGCTGGTATACTCATCCATCGTTTCTCGTGGCTATGTTGCTGCAGGTCCAAGCTCGGCCGGGAAAGTGGTTCGAGCGATAGTGTGAGCGAGGCATAGAAAGAGTTGCCAGGGAGAGGGGGAAAGAGCGAGATGGAGGGAGAATCAGACAACGTGGGACGCTCTCGCCGGCTACGTCCGTTGCTCTGCTGCTACTTGTCAAGTATCCGGTAATCCGCGCTACACTCCGACACGTTTTTCGTAGACGAAAACGAATGAGTAATAATGAGAATAATAACGGAAGAGTCATCCATAGCAGCGTGATACTTATGGATTATCCTATCGAAGAACAACAACGAGAAAAACGAATTGGAGAGACAACACGACCGCGTCGCGGCCCTCTGACTTTCGAATTTCGCGCGTGAGCAGCGCTCGCGTCGCTCGTCGCGTGTGCGCGCGATTAGAGCTGTCTGCCCAAATACCAAAATCATCGGAGCTAAACAACAAGCAAAACATGACCGTTGCAACAACAAACACGTAGCATACAAAAAATTCCCACAAAAAATCTCACGGATCTTTGATCGAGTGATGAATTGACGACATAAGAAATCGCCGTGCGTTGCGAGCTTTCATCTAAAATATAAAAGTGAGGTTACGAGGCTGCGATCGCACCGTACGCGTGATAAATAAAGGCAAAAGTATGTTCAAGAATACGTTCCAGAGCGGCTTCCTATCGATCTTGTACAGCATTGGCAGCAAACCTTTACAAATATGGGACAAAAAAGTGCGCAACGGTCACATCAAACGAATTACCGACAACGATATACAGAGCTTGGTCCTCGAGATTCTTGGCAGTAACGTCAGTACTACGTACATAACATGTCCCGCTGACCCGAGAAAAACATTGGGCATAAAACTGCCATTCTTGGTTATGATCATAAAAAATTTGAAGAAATACTTTACATTCGAAGTTCAGGTGAGTAGAAATTCGTTTTTCCTGCCGTCAATGAAGTCTGATGTTTGACTATTATGCCAGAATTATGATTACCGCCAGCTGTTTGTCCATCCTGCGTTCACAGAGCAAAACTCGTTAACTTCCTTAATCTTTTTCATACTCTATAGCTGATGGTCATTTGTGCCTAGCCATCGCAGAGATTAATACGTGTTACGCATTGACAGAATCATTCGATGATGCATCTTTCAGCGTGTTTTACATTCCTGAGCCGTCATGCATAAGCAAACATTAATCTCTTCTTCATAATTTCCAGGTAATAGACGACAAAAATGTGAGGAGACGATTTAGAGCCAGCAATTACCAATCGACGACGAGAGTCAAACCCTTCATCTGTACAATGCCAATGCGACTCGATGATGGATGGAATCAGATACAGTTCAACCTTGCCGACTTCACCAGACGAGCCTACGGCACTAATTACGTCGAAACTCTGAGGGTTCAGATACACGCAAATTGCAGAATACGAAGGGTCTACTTCTCCGACAGGCTTTACTCCGAGGATGAACTCCCTGCTGAATTCAAACTGTTCTTGCCTATTCAAAATAAGGCAAAGTGCTGAGGAGCGCTCGAAGACAAACTTTGGCACCCGGAATTCCCCACGAAATGAATTAAAAACAGCACTTTTCCAGATTGAATTGTACTTTTCAGTTTCAATCTCATAGACTATGTACCTCAAGCTGGAAACCGCAGTTTTTTTAGAAATTACTTTATAGAAAGAATCGCAAGAGGAATACGCACCAGAACTGTGAATTGGAAAGAATACGAATCGAAGGAACAAGCATCGGTCAATAGCTTATTTGTCTAAGCGATATTTTTATTTGGTACACATTAATCGTATCCAAATATTTTATTTTAGGAGCTTCGTCAAATATTGAATCGCAAGAAAACAAATTCATGTAATGCTGTCGAGATTGTTTTTTTGTGTTTTTAACGTTTATAAAAAATATCGTAAAAAAATTCAATCGCTGAAAAATTGAAAAATGTTCCCGCACTTTTTATACTTATGAAAACTATTGTAATGAACAATTGTTTGTTAGAATATTTTTTATGAATATAGAAACAGATTTTTTTCTAAGAAAAGACTTTTTATAAATACAAAACTTTTAATGCTGGCGGTATGTAACGCCTCAAAAGGCTTCGTTCTTCGACTAATTGAAAAAATCCGTCGAATCGCAGTACCAACATTTTTCTATTTATCCGATTGTTTGTCCAAACAGTTTGATTTTTGTTTCTCTTCGATCGCGCATTCAGTGCCACAGGCCTTTTCTAGGCTTGTTCTCCGGCCCTCCACGAGTTTGTCCTGACCGTAAGAATTACGACGATTCTTGGGATTGTAGATGGAGAGTTCGACCTCGTCGATGGTGGTGAGTCCTCGCGATCGAAAGTTCTCCAAGATAATGCGATCGATGACGTGACGTAATTCCAAGTAACGATCGACTGCCTCATCGGTTGTGAGTAATTTTGCATTCGTTCGCGCGGCGATGTCATCGCTATCAGCATTCGCGGCGAGCCTCTCGACTTCCGGTGATATTTCGTTGATGGGTAAACTCGGAACGTTGCCCTTGAAGAACGGACGTTCCTGGATCTTTAAAAGATTGGTGAATTTGCCAGTTCCGCCGATCGTGGATTTCTTATCCGCCGACACGAGTTTCAAGGTCATTTCGGAGGCTCTCTGGAATTTTGTGTCATTGTATGGCCATTGCCGGAATATTCGACCTTCGCGTTCTTCCCCGTTGCTCGGTTGATTCTCTCCGGCGTTCGATGATTCGACTTTGAAGTTGTCCTTCGGACTCTCTTCTTTCTTCATTACTGCGGTAACTTTTCGCTTTTTCGATGTCTCGGCTCGGGGAGATTTTGCTTCGCCGGAAGTAAGTCGCCGGTTGGTGGCGTAAAACTTGTAAGAATCGCTCCTTGATCCGAGCTGAGCTTTGACCTTGATCGGAGAACTTTTCTTTACGTTTGAAGACTTCTCCTGATGAAGTTCCTTCGCAACTGGGGGATTTTTCGAGGTGGAAGTTTGCGCGGATGTAAGACGCTCCAGCGTTTTTTCTGCCAAAATAAAAATCGCTTGAGGTTTTTGTCTGCTGCTCGATCTTAACTCACGTACCGATTTTGGCTTCCGCGCCAGACTCATCCGCTTGGCAGGATCTCTCAACGAAATTGATGCCCCATTTGAGCATGTACATGTCGAAGAAAGCCTGGCACATTTCAATCGACGCCTCGCTCTCGTCGTAATGACGATCTTGAAGGTAAATACGGCGCAATCGGCAATTCTGATATACGATCAATCGCTGGAGGGCTCTGAACTCGGTGTGAAAGGCCGATTGACACCATGATCGCAGATCGATCTCCAATTGATTCCAATCGGCTTCTAACTTTAGAGGAACGCGCGCCGTGTCGTATTCTATCATTGCACCTGTGCGGTTTTTACTCGTTTCGTACGTCGCTACGAAAAACCTTCGTCGTATCCCCTCCTCATCTATCAGCTGGAAAATTCGTTAAAATCGTTAACTGTTGACGCGTATAAATAATACTAATAAAAATAATATCCGAAAAATATATAGAAATTGAAAAGTCCATTTGAGAAAAGGGCGTACGGCGACAAATTTTGTCAGCATTTTACGGTGCGAACGCATACCTGCAGATCTATTCTAAATCTCGCTTTGAGATTTCTTACAATGACAACCAGAATCGGAAGTCTGATGTTGAGACAATCCAACGGACTGGCTGGACAAGATATGTTGGTGATTATCGGCGAATTATCCGCTCCCCGAATCTCTATAACCTTATCGCCGTTCAAGAATTCGTCTTCGATTCTTCTTACTCGTCCCTGCTCAGCCGATACGTGTTTCGACCAGAGACGCAGCGGATCGTCGGCAACGCTGTACAACAGTGACACGAAACCATGATTACTATTCAATTTTGACATTTGTCGGGCGTGTGGGGGGTGTGACCTAAATTTTTTGCTGATTCATTTATACTGCTCGTTTCCTCGTGTCAGCTGAGTTTTATCGTTTTCGGCGCATTTGTACAGGGTGCTCCATTGATACTGTCGCTAGACTGCGAATCGGAAAAAAATAATCCGCGGAGATCGTTCGTTTTTTTTTTGGAGAAGATTCTCTAGGTTATATCAAGGTCGACTTTGCTTCGAACGATTAAATTTGCTATAGGTTATGAGGAGATGGTATTTTGGAAAAATATATTTACTTTTTGTAATAACAGGTTAGCAAGAAGTGAACAATTTCGACGTATTTGTTATTTGCTGTCCTTGAAATATATATTAGAAATGCATAAGCAAAGAAAATTCGGTTTCCACTTTTTCTATACGCAATATATTCACACAAATGATTTAATTTTTTCATTATCCGTATTTTCGCTAATCCGAACTTGTCCATATGGGTTCGGATAATTCCTTTTCGGCTGCTACTGTATAGCTCGACATTTGTTTTCGGAGCGATGCCGGTGGCGAAATTTTGTACCTCTAATTTTTACACTTCGCTAATGGGCTATATGCAGTGAACTCTCATAGTTGACGCTCTTTCGTTCGCCATTTCCCTTCAATTCTCTCTGGTGATAACACAACGTGTGAAGATGCGGGCGCCTACTTATTTATATGTATCGAAAGACAAGAGGGGTGCAACATAACCTCAATTTCAGTACTAAACTGTCCGCTTCGAAATTTCAGACATAAACCATAATTTTCTATCATTATAAATGGTGCATCAATTCAGGAAAAATCATTCACTCTCAATTATTAATAAACTATTCTAATACTACTATTCTACTTTATATCCCAAGCGCTGAAAAAGGGGCGACCTGCTGACGACATATGGAAGATCGACATAACCTCAACATTTTTTACAATTCGCTTTCTCATCGGTGTTTATGCTTTTAGATAATATTTTGAGTATCAGTCCCAATAGAACCCGTACACGCGGAGTTTCATGCTTTTATTTTATGATAATAATGTATCGTCCTTGAGAATACCCGATTTAAGAAGTTCGACTATTCTTCATATCGTCAAATGATCTTTATTTTAGTCGCGATGGAACTGCAAGACGCCAATGCACAGACATCTGAAACACGAAACGCGTATCAGAGCGCGTGCGCTTCCTGTATTCGACGGCATAATGCATAGAAGGCCGGAGAGAGACAGAGAGAGAGAGAAGGAGAGAGAACGAGAGATGGAAGACGCCTAGAATGCTCGCACAAGCTTCGTTAATTGTTAATTCGTAGTATTGATTTTTTTTAGCTCATCCGCGTGCCGTCGTTCGGTCCATGCCCACAAAACTGATACGTCGCAAGGTATCAGAATCGTTGCGGAGGGCGCGCGCGCGGGATTCGCTTATACGCAAAAGCTTTTCTGAATACGCGTACAACCAGAAGTAGGGGGTGATGTGTGGTGTCCATACGCGATCGCATTCGCGCGCGGTACACGTGTGACGTATCGTGAGCTGATGCGTAAAGGAGTTATGATCGCGAGCGCCTCGAACAGGAAGTAAACAACATACAAATAAATACACACATTTGTATGCATATATGTACAGGGTGATCGGTGATTCGATCCGATCTTCAAAAGAGGTCATTCGAAGCGGTCATAGATATCATTTGAAACTTCCAAACCCAAATACATAATAAAAGAAAATATTTCACTCTGAATATTCGCATACTCTCAGAAATAAAAGATATTATCGGGCAAATGTTTTATTTCTGAGATTATACAAACTTTAGACATGCATTTTTTTAATATGTCATCTATCGTCAGCTTTAAGAAAAGTATGAATTGAAGAGTCAGAATGAAATACTTGTAAAAATTATTCGTATTTGGTAACAAACTTGAATATTTTTAAATATCGTACAATTATCATATCTCAGCAACTACTCAAATTTGATTCCTAGAATAGATACGGCTTAATTAATTCAAATTACCTTTACAAAAATCCCTTTCAAGGAATAGGTCGAATTTCAAATCACAATATAATTCCGTATATACATCGTAAAGCCAAAAGCGAGAAAAGGAAATGTGGAGTGCGATGGGTTGTTATTGTCAAATGATAATACACGTCATGAAACACGATCGTGTCGATTTTTAACATCATGCGCTGACAAAATGGCGGGAAAAACGGTTGTATCATGAGAATCTCGAAAAGTTAGCGCCCCCTGCAGCAGTTCGTTTCGTTGTCTTTTGGCGGGAAAGTCTGTCGTGAGAAACTGTTCATTAGAAAGGGGGGGGCGTTGTTGACGTACATTGAGAAAAAAGATGGCGGATTAATTACGAAGTACACGAGTCAATATCGCAACATCACATACGTATAATTTCACGTGTTTTTTTTATACGTCTGAGCTGCGCGTCGCGGAAATATTGGCGACCGTCGCGTCAAGAGGGAGACACTTAACCCCCACACCCCCTATTCGTCGACCCGATTTGTACTCCCGATGAAAGATACGTACGCGCCTGTACAATTTGCCACGCTCGAAAATGCAACGTGCGGATGCAATATATCACGACGTTACACACAATAGCGATAAAGAGGGAAAAAAGGGCACGGTCGCGCATCCGCGAGAAGTGGGAGGGGGAGGGGGGAGAGAGAGGTCCTAAGAATCCATAAATAAAACAATTGCAGATTGCTCTGGCGCGCACGACGTTGTGTCACGTTTGTACTCGTCCCGTGCGCGAGTGTAGTGGGAGGTCGCGACGAACGGAAGTAGCGGATATTTTGAAAAAAATTAGAAACCGTGCGAAGAAGCGGCGGCGTTTCCTAGTGGTGCTTTGTAATTAGGTGGGTGGGTGAAACGACGTATATCGGCGCGTGTCGTATTGTCGCGAAGTGCAAATGAACGTAGGGAGGCATGGTAGCCAATGTGGAGTATGTCGAGTACTTTGGCTGGTGGTGTGTTCATGTGTGGGGATGAAGGGATATTTTGAACCCGCTGTATCTATGCGGAGCACGAGGTCTTCCGGCAGGTTTGCAGAGGCTCGGCGTATCCTTTAATATCGTCTTCCTCCATATACGGATGTGTGCGTGCGTTTTTCTTTTTTATTCATCCGACGAATATATACGGACGTCGTAGGTGTTATACATTTCGTATCGCGGGCACACTCGTTTGTCGTTTCTCTTGGCTATGTTGTTGCGGGTGCAAGCTCGGCCGGGAAAGTGGTTCGAGCAATAGAGGGAGCGAGGCATAGAAAGACTGGACAAGGAGAGGGGGAAAGAGCGAGATGGAGGGAGAATCAGACAACGTGGGTCGCTCTCGCCGGTTACGTCCTTTGCTCCTCTGCTACTTGTCAAGTATCCGGTAATCCGCGCTACTCTCCGACACGTTTTTCGCAGACGAAAACGAATAAACAATTATAAGAATAATAACGATAATAACGGTCGAGTCATCCGCAACAGTGTGATACCGATGGATCAATTCTGTCGAAGATTAATAACGAATAAAACAAATTGAAGAGAAAAAACTCGTTTCGTCCTCCAACGGTATAAAATATACGCGGAAACGTTCGGGTTTCTACAAAATGAATAATCGTCGGGCGATCAACCCGCTGACTGGACATACTGATGCAGCATCGAGACAACAAAACACTCACGCGTCTCCATGAATTTCTTTCCTCCTTTTTTGCTGCCGGTAAAAGTCGCGTGGGCCATCGAGTTGAAAAAAATTTGCGCGGTGGGGTGATCCAAGTACACGGGACGGTTTCGCGAAACGGACGAACAAAAGATATAACAGAGAGATAAAGAAGGAAGCGAATGACAACGAAGAAAAATATACGAGCGTCCGCTCGCGTCTGTACGTCGGGTGGCGCGCGCGGACTCGTCACGTTTTTTCTATTCTCTCGATGGTACTGATAACGTTGGCAAGTGCTGCTCACTCGCGGACATCCAGCGTGTCGCCTCGTGTTTTATTTTCCTTTTTGAAAATATGGGCACGGCGGGACGTGAGCCGTTGTTTGAACGCGGCGGCGGCGGTGCTGCTGCCCCTCTTGTACTCGAGAACCATCGCGATGACGATCACGCCGAACGACAACAGTGCAGAATATGTGCAAGTGACGTTGACGCCGATCACAGAATTGACATTTTTGCCGAGGACTCAAGGAGGAAATATCTACAAACAAAAATACGAAAATATCTTTACATTCTCGTAAGTGGATCTGGAAGAGGGGAGGGGGAGGCGATGAGTTATAAAATAAGAAAAAAAATACTTTAAACGCGCACGTATTTAATTTCATTTTACAATATCATATTATTATGTTATTAACACTTATAACAGTATTTAACTATAATTTTCTTTTGTCATGCTAAACATATTTTTCCTTGAGAATGTTTTTGTATTACGTCACTATTATTCTGCACGATTTACATAAAATCGGCGCCAGAAGTATAAAACCATAAATGAATAAATAAATGGATAATTACATAAATAAATAAATAGATCATTATGCGATTAAATAAATCGATAAATCATTGTGAAAATAGATACACGAATTAACGGAATGTCTCGCAAAAAACAAAGAACGAGTGAATGTTTAAACATTAGGCACACATTTTAAAAAACCGCAACGTTTCTAGACCGAGTCATCCAAGTTTTTATCATCTTTCCTAAGTACCAAATATGCGGAACGAAAATAGCACAAAATGTCACCGGATGAATAAAAGTAATAATGTTGTAAAGTTATGCATCAACATAACCTCACAAATTTCCAATCTCGAAAAATAGCTGTTTACTAAAAAAAATAACCCTAGAAATAAGAAAGCCTTCAAAGATACGGGAAATTTACCAACCCGGCGAATGGCAATCACTTTTCCCCACGAATATTATCCATGTCAGCGAAACCTTGTAAAATTTCGGATATTTCGTACTCTCGTGTCACGTGGTAGCTCTGCTGCGTCCTGACAGTCATGAAGATTATAAATGAATGATTATGCAAACTTTATTGTTATTATTATGCATTTATTTCTTCATTTTCTATTCTGAGCAGGAAGACCGTATAATTATCGATACTAACGAACCGCGTCCCCTAACCTAAAAATCCATCGAATTACCGCAACGCCGCAAATTTTTTTTTCAAACGTCCCCTTCCCATCCCTGTTCTATTCCCGACCGAACTTCGCAAAATAATAACAATAATGTATCGTTTGGATTAATTATCGGTCGCGACGCGAGGAAACGCCACGAAGTGCGGGGGGAGAGCGGGCGGGGAGAGTGTTGGGTTTTTAATGGCAGCCATTTTGTGAGAAGAGAGGTACGAAAGTGTTAAAAATTAGCATTTTATTGATTGCCACGAGTATCCCGAGTTATACGCCTCCCTTCTCCATCCGGCCGCCCCGCGCTCCTCTCGCCAACCACCACCTCCACCTTATAACCTTCCGTCGCTGTCGTTTCCCGCCAACCACCCCACCTACCCCACCCGTTACTTTTCTCGATTTCTGCACCGCGCTGCTGCCCCTCTAAAAATCGCTGTACATACTGCGGACGGAAGGACCAATAGCGCGCCTCGACAACTGGCATCAACGCGCCCGCGAGACTATAAATATAATTGGGAATAAAATTCACGATTGTTGGATGCTCCGTGACGTCTATTCGGATATATACGATTCCGTTACCAATATATGTGTATGAATATATATATATATATATATATATATATATATATATATCGTCTTATAGAGAGAAGTCATATATCGTGAGGGATAAAAATACGAAAGGGTGAAAGATATTTAGGAAATAAAATATACGCGACCTCGTTGCATTTGATACATTTTTATTTCCTGCATTCATTTCCAACTGCAATAATGATAATGATGATGATGATGATGATGATGATAATGGTAATAAATAAATAAATATAAAATCATCGTCATCATTATTAACATTAAAATAATATGGTTTTGATGATTTTTATAGAAACAACCGTTTGCATAAAAATGTTTACGTTTTTGCAACAAGAAATATCAGTACTATTAAAAAATTATGTTTAAACGATGTTTATAATTATATGCGGGATCGAAATAATGATGAACGATCGAACGTTGAAAGATTGGCAGGAAATAAAATGTACACGACCCCGGTGCTTTTAATACATTTTTGTTTGTTACATTTATTGAGTCATTTATATTGATATTATTATTATTATATCATTGCAATTGCGGTTTATTATTTTTGTTATTATTAATTATTGATGATATATTTCATTTTTGTTGTAAATATAAAACAATTTACGTATTGATTCTAATTATCATTTGTTTTCCATTCGAGGTATCCACCGAGGACAAATTGTCGAAAATGGTATGTTTAACGTGCGCGAAGAGGCTCGAGGGCGTTCACAGATTCGCGACAATGGCCTACAGAACTCAAGAGAGACTGAGGCTACGATACGACGAAGACAGAAGATCTGCCAAAGCGGAGATCACCGGTGATGCAATTACCAACGACGAGGATGACGAAAAGAAGGAGGGTTGTTTGCAGAATTTCGAGAGACAGCAGCAGAAAGATCGCGGTCTTTTACACTCTATACTGACCAAGGTCATTTTATTATTACTTTTTGCCACGTAAGGGATATCCGGCTGTATGTATTCTTATATACAGACGGATATCCCTTGCAGTTTTACCACTCTTAATATCATTTTTCATCATTTCCGCTTTTTCATTTCGCTTTTCTCCTTTTTTTTCACTTCTTCTAACCTAACTTTTCTTCGGGCACAGGAGAACGCCCATCCATCGACACTTCTGCATCTTCGTAATAATTGACGTGTTTTTCAGTTTTTATTTTTAATTTTTTTTTTTTTTACATACAAAATCCAGTTGAAGGAATTTTTACAGTAACGATGAATTTTAACAGGGCGGAATAGAAATCGTGAACGACAAGGAAACGACGCTGTCAACGTCACCGGAAATTCGCTCGGGGCTGCTGAGCGACGAGGTCGAGGCTAACAGGGACGAGAGCCAATCGTCTGAGTCGATGAACACAGAGGAGATGGAGGTCAGACTCGATCCGATGATATTTTTGGAATGCGACCTGGAAGACGGAATTTCGGATTACAGCGATCACTCGGACGAGGATAAGTGTAAGAAGGCCGGAAAAAATTCGAACCCCAAGATGAAGGGCGAAACGTGAGTTATCGAGGAATACGACGAACGAGACAAAATTTCTGCGAAGAAACGGATAAGCGTGTCAAAACTGTCCGGGAGGCATTTCACCCTTGGGTGCTTCGGGAATCGCTTTTGTACTTAGATAGAAAAATTCGTGCGAAAGTTCAGCTTGTTAGGATGAAAAATGTTCGAATTATCGAAAAAAAAAACATGGTATTGTCGGTTTTTATTTATTTTCTTTAGTTAAAATGGAAATTAAGGCATACTTGTTTTTTTTACAAGTATTAATGGGCAAAGTTAAGTAAATAAATCAGACATTTTTTTCTTTCGATGACAAAATAGAATCTGTTTTTTTTTTTTAAGAAAATAAATAAAACTAGAAGTCACCTAATGTTGACAAGAGACGTCTCTGTACTCTCGATTTTTGACAATTTCCTCAAATTGGTGGAACACAGACGAAACAATTTGGATTTCTTGAAATAATGTAGAATTTTTTTCTAAATGATTTTTGCTTTGGTTATTTTTGCAACTAAATTTGTACTGCAGCGTTGAGAAACAAATCTCATATATTGTGCTCCCCGCTAATTAAAAAAAAAAAATGATTCCTTAATATTCATTTTAACGAATAAAAAAACCAAATGCAAAATACAAATAATATTATTCGACAATTTGAAAAATTTTCAAAATAAGGGTCTGAAGTTTTGCGTAAATTTTTTTCTTAGTAAGAAGTATCCAGAAAAAGTGCACGGGGTGGCAATGTTTTGACATGTTTAGTCAACAGTCCTCTTTTTCATCGCTCCTGGATGTTGCATGAGATTTGTGGCTTCATAAATTAAAAAACTGTTTTTTTTTTTCTCAGCCGAGCATCGATGGGACATCGGGTTGTGGAGCGAGTAACGCGAAAGAGCAAGGGCTGCTCGGAGGAGGAAAAGGTCATCGAGAGCGACGATGACATCGTCGGTAATTCTGGCACAGCAAAATCGTACGAATGCACTATATGCGCGCGCACATTCGTATCGCAGATGGGTTTGCAAAATCATTTGTGGTCGCATTTGCCGAGGGATAGACGTTACAACGAGATCGGCAAACCGGTGCTGAGATCGTCGCAGCACGGATACGCGATCAATGGGCTTTTGCACGCCCACACAACGGACAATAATGCTATGACCGCGGGCAATTTCGTTTGCCCGATTTGCAGCAAGAGAATATCCACCAAGGGAAACTTAAAGGTGCACTTGGAAACCCACAGGCCTAAGGGGAAATACGGATGCGACATATGCGGAAGAATGCAAGTTTATCTTTCGTTGTAACCTGCGATTAATGAGGTGGTTGCGTGTGAAACTGCCCGCTGGCGATGAACGTCGGTGGACATTGCACATTGGACGATCGGTGATACGTATGATGTCTAGAGTCCCTCTAAAAGGTCACCGTCGACATTTTTGGGACCCGTTAACAAAATCTATTTCAATCCCCTTAACGATACTTTTGAATAAGTTTTCTTCTGGAAGTGAACACCGAACATGCTCTATCGAGCATAACGTACAAAAAGATTCGTTAGCTTCCAAAGCCATAATTTCTTTACCGGATAAGAAGAAGCCGGAAAACTAGCCAAAAAGGGATGTCGTGCACGACGGGCTGCTGGAAATCATCAAAGCATCGGTGATCATCACTGGCGATCGTTATCGCATGCAACTTGATGCATTCGAAGCGAGCTGGCGCTTTTGAAGTACGAAATAAGGCCGGAACGGGAGAATCGCTGTGACGAGATCTTTCTGCACCTCAAGAACTCCAGACTGCGCGTTGTTTCTTCCATTATCGATATCGCTTTTTTCGATTATGAATCCTTCCGGTTTCCGTCAGTAGTGCTACTTCGTCAGCCCTTTATTTCCGCTGCGGAGTTATGATGACGAATCCACTTCAATGAAATCGAAATTCAGAATAATTCTGCATGATTATATCATACCGAAAACAAAGAATATCTAGATGACTCGTTGGTATCCAGTTACCATTCTGGCTGGAGCCCTATTGCTACCTGAGAGATATTAGATCAAACGACCTTCTTGAATTTCCATCAAAAAGCCATTTTTTTCTCTGACTAGAAAAGAAAAGGCGGTTTCATATGCAACCAACCATCCATCGATATTTTTTACTTCTATCGTACTTGCTTACACGTATTTATTAATTAACTCTATTTATTTGCAGTTTCAAGACCCAGTCGAATTTATTTCGTCACAAGGAATACCATGGTGGTATACAGTTTCCTTGCAACGTGTGTGGTCGCGTATACCCAACGAACTCAACGCTCCGCGCCCACAGCATAACGCACTCGGACCTGCGTCCCCACGCTTGTCCCCTGTGTGACAAAACGTTCAAGCGTAATCAGGATCTTAAGTTTCACATAAATCAGCATACGGGGGCGCGTCCCTATCAGTGTCCCTACTGTCCAAAGGCGTTTGCGAGCTCCGGCAATTGCTTCTCGCATCGTAAGAGAATGCATCCCCGGGAGGTGCACAGAGATCGCCAGAGAGCCGCCGATTTGATGAGATGAGCCGATGAGAACGCCGGAAGCTTCGAGGAGTCTCCGTGAACGGTTCGACTTCCGATGTCGTTGTCGATCGCGCGATCACTAAACGAAAAAGTGACTAGCTTTTTGAAGACACTTTCGAAGTTCACTCACTTGCCGCTAGAGGCGCTTCGATCGAGTGTCAAAAGACACTGGGATAAACTCTAAGTGGAGTCGAACGTCGATCGATATCGAAGAGAACTTTATTATCGTTCGTTAATCTTTAACGTTGGAAATATGAGTTCCACTATCCCGTTTTTTGAGGTTAATCGTTTGAGTGGGTTGACACACGTATGGGGAGGAAAAAGTGCTACTTTTGAATTATAAAAAGAATGTTGGCGAAAAAGGCCGTTTTTACTACATCGATTTGACGATCTTTTGTTTAATCACGCTTTTCGAGATCGATGAATCCACATTTAATGTCACATTTTCTAAATTCAACATGGCAGATGTAAATTTACAATTTGATAAAAAAACTAAACATTATAAAAATACAAACTATCGTTGAAATTCAACGATCTTTCGAATTTGCGTCCGACATTTTGAAATTTGGAAATCTGCAATAAGATTCACATTTATTTGACCTCGAGGACCGTGGTACTGCGATTGAAAGTCGAATAAATCGAAATTCTTTTTCGGAGCCCGACAATCCCACTTTCGCCACACTGCGAAGGGGTTAAACATACACCGGCATCTAAATAATCCAAGTCTGTTGACTCACGAAAAAAAGAACGGTGATTCGCAATCTGGCCCACCAAAAATTCTTTCAATTATAGAAGTTCTTCTTTTCCTCCCTGAAATCACGGAAATTGTATCGAACGGAGTTAAAGAAAATCAGCGAATTTAAACATTGATCAATATCGATGTAACGATTGCCGGCAAAGAAGAAAAACAGTGGCCATCGAGACTGCGCAGGAAACTCAAGTGTCAAAGTAGGAAAATAGATATTAGGAAATAGCGATGATCGTAGACACGGCTCGTTGCGATTGCAAGTCGCTCTGTTCTTCCCGATAAATTACCCCCTCCTCTGCGCCCATTTTCGATCTTCTCCGTGGGTCGAGGATACACCGAACATTTTTACAACCTGTGTCCACACGAAAACGTCACTGCATACGCGCAGTCATGCACACGGCTGTACACACGCATATATCTCGAATTGTCTAACCGTAATTGTTTTCGTAAAACGTTTCTAGGGTAACGATGCTCCGCGCTCATTGTACATTAGGACAGAATGGTAATTATAAGGATCCTGTTTGTTTCCCGAGGTTCTCGCGCGTGTACATTGCGACCGAATGGAATGTGATTTCATTGGAGTAGCCAGGAAGAGACAAGGGCGGGCACAACACTGTATCCATTGATACTGCTTTCTCATCAAATTTTCGGTTTATTTTCAGTACGCGTCTTTTCGCCTTCGCCTCATTTTTTCTATCTTTTTGTTACGTAAAAATTTCGATTTTTAAAAATATAAATTTGTAAATTTAATTGCTCCGGTCAAAGCACTTCCTCAGCTTACGCTTGTCTTATTAATTTATGTTATTTATTTATTCTATAAATGATTTTGTATTATTTGTCATTTTTTCAAATAATTATTATTTATTTTTGCTTATTGTTTCGTTTACTATTATCGCTATGATTATTTATTATTTTTTGTTTGGATTTATTTTACTTTTTGTTGTGATTATTTTATTTAATATTTTTATTCTTTTTTATTCTACCATAATTGCTTTCTAAGACCCAACTTGGGATCTCGAGAAATAAGCATTGGCATATGGATACGCAAAACATATATTGTAGAATTGAAAAATTTTCGTTTCTTGGAATCCAGTCGAGGGAGGAGCTCACTGTGGCGGACAGAAAAATAAGCCTTTTTTTAACACACGTGTTTAATTCACTTAATGATTGTTTTTTTGGGCTCGAATAAATTCCACATGCAGTAAATTAAATTCACTATAATGTTTATTGAAAGATAACAATCGTTGAGGTACGATAAAAGTCAGAGTAAATGCCAACCGGAAATATTCCCTTTTCTCGGTGGGATTGTGATATCTTTGTTATCATTCGTCTGAAATGAAAAAAAAAATATTCAGAAGATTTCCATTCGAGATGCTCAATTTATTAATTTGTTTTTTTCACGATCAAGAAATGGTGATCGACAAACAAAAATTAATAAACAACGGCTAAGATGAATAATAGCTATTAAAATAACAAATATTTTACATAATGCTGTAACTGTGTTATACTTGTAAAAAATTAATTTTTTCAAGCCGTTACTGTGGGATTCATCCTTAAAAAGGCAACTATTTTTTCAGACGCGAAACATGTGCATGAGACCCCCCGAGGCAGTCATGGCCACCATCTAAGTCCACATAATGAAAAACAAGACTGTAGTTTTCTAGAGTACGTTTTGAGAAGAAAAATTGTGTCTTCAGAAAGTAGATACGTCGACAGCATAATATAGGTAAATGGATTATCCTTGATGTGTGCGCGTCAAAAACACGTAAAAAAAAACACGCATTTCTTACGCCAAACGATATTGTATCTCATAAGGAGACGTAAATGTCAAACTTGGCCTCTTTGACTCGAGTTTAAGTGGCAGCGCTGGATACTAAGCGCCCCTTCCCCTTCCTGTGTTCTCATCTTCCTCCCGACTGTTTTCATTGGCATGGAGAATTCGCTGTTCGCGCAATTTACAGCGGTGTCACGCCTCGAACGTTGATTTCTTTCACCGTTTCACGGACGGAACAAACGCGTGGTTAATCGCGGAATTCTTCAATTTGGATTGAACGTCGATCTCGTGCTTGTTCAAAAAATCGCAACGTAGAATTCACCATTTTTACAATCATAGACATCATTTCACAACTTTGTTTTCATTATGAATTTTTAATAAACCAATTATTCTTGGGAATATAACATTTTTGTAATATTCCGAATATTATTTTTTTCAGGAAAGATATCTTTTAATATGCCAAGCATTATTTTTGTCTCTGTCACGAGATTGGTATTGTTATTAATATTATTGTGATTTTTTTAATGCTATATCATCGTTTCTATACATTTTAATGTTCGTTATTATTGTTACGCAATTTAAAAAAAATGATTTTTGTTACTATTGTTGCAATATTGTTATTTTTTGTATTGTTATTGTTAATAAATTATTATTTATTGTTATTATTATGGAAATACGGGACGGATGCAAACATAACCTCAATTACAATATTAAATTTTCCACTTCGTAATTCCACAAGAAAAAGGTTATTTTCTTTCATTATGATTTCGTCGAAAAAAAGTTCACTCTCAAACAATAATAAAGCATTTTGGTTTGTAATAACCGAGTAGAAACATGACGACTCGAACATTTATCATAACCCAACTATATTCGGCCACAATACATCGCTTGGTAGCTCACTCGGTGGTGGACGCGTCTAGTAAGCCACTGTGTTTAACACCGCGGATACTGAGCGCGTTGAATCGGGAAAATTCACTGTAATATTAATCATTTTTCTTTCAAATCGACGAATTACTTTTTCTGTAATTGCTTGCATATATAGCGCGGATTGCACGACGATTCAGAAAAGGAAGAAAGAACTGTTTTCTCCCTTCGTCGTACACCTTTTCTTTCTAATATCTCGCGCCAAGCGTTAAAAATGGGAACGAAAAACGGCCACGTCCAGGGCAGCTACCTCCCACCACTGTCGCTCTCAGGCTCGAAAACAAAACAGTGATCCCGATCGGTCCGCAGAATCTGTTTGTTTACATTTCGATACGCGCTTGGAGACAAACTCTACGTGTGCACGTATATTATTGACAAAAGCATACGTAGGAATTAGAGAAAACGAAAGAGATTATAACGATACATAAAATAATTTTAAAAAATACGAAAAAAAAAACAATTAATACGAGATGTACCGAAATCCTGCAGTACCGCACGCGTCATTTAAAATGTACACTCTGATATTTTTCGTAGCAGGGACTAAGATAGTGAGAAATGTGCCAAAGATATATATACATATACATGTACATAAAGTACACGCATGCGGACGTTCACGCATAAACATACATCCGATTGCGAGTGTATTTATTGCAAGCGAGAACGGAACGATCGCGACGCACTTTTGTTATCCTTGTGCTCCACCACGCGCGATATCGTATACCACGCGTATTTTTATTTAGCTTGGAATCTCCGTTTGGAAATAAGCTGCGGCGATGTGGGGGGGGGGGGGAAGAGAATGATACTCATAAGTACAATAATGTATACAAAGTACTGATATTATTGCAGTTATTTATTTAATCTTAATTATTTTATTTGTACAATTATTTTCTTATTTATTTACGATATCATTGATAAAATCACCAATAAACAATAAAAAAAACAAAAAATAAATATAATAACTGATTATTATTGATTAATTATTGATATGATTTATTCATTATTTATTTTACTGTATATATACGTAATAAATAAAATAATTAATTGATAATTGCTTACGTTATTTATTATTTATCAATTATATTGCCGAATATTAATTTATTCGTTATCATTATCATGATGAATTTGATATTGGAATTAATTTGATCGATAGGTGGAAAAATATTAGGATCGTGTATAGATGATAAATTGTACTGCGATTCATCCCGCGCCAAAATAGCGACGCGTGATTCGTTTTTAACGCACACACACATCATAGTTTCCACAATCGTCCTAATAAAATGCGTACAATAAATCTTCCAAACAAACGAACGTTGGTATCTCAATTATTGCACCCGCTTACCTCGTGCTATCTAAGCTCGATAGCAGAAACGATAAACCTTGGATTTTAAAATGATTTACACTTAAAAAAAAAACAAAGTAACGAATAAAAAAAGAACAAAATTAATATTTACGAAAGCAGCGGTTATTACTATTATCGTGTCTTTTTATAATAATTATTTTTTTATCTTTATTATTATTCGTAAATAATAGTAAAAACAACATTAATTATAATAGTAAAAATATTACAAATATATAATAATAATTGAGTATTTTATTTTTTTAAGTAAATAAAAAAATAAATAATTAAAAAGGTTGTAAATGCAGGATTAATGAACGCCGATTATAAATGTATGTGCGTATCGATATTGGCGCTCCCTCATACCCCAACGTACTCTCGCCACGTGCCCGTATCTTAAGGATATTGGGAATGCGCCGATCTAATTCGAGAAGGCTCGAAGCGTCAGTAAATTTGCTGTACGAATAGCACCCAAGTACCGCCTTCCTTTCGATTGCCCGCTCTCTCTCTCTCTTTCTTTCTCAACATAGCCAAGATGACCTTGAACATTCGCTGAATCGCGAGTCTCATTCGCCGGTTCTTCTAATCAACGTCTCTCGTAATGACGAATGCCCGCGATAGTAACGTTTCCAATGTTGCAGTACGCGAAGCCGAATCATAATACGAGAAACACGGATATTCGATCATACAGGATATATATATATATATATATATATATATATATATATATATATATATATA